>CM069533.1:185000-192500 GCA_035773235.1 Eospalax fontanierii | reverse complement strand
GTTTGAGTTAGGGTTTGGGTTGGGGTTAGGGTTTGGGTTAAGGTTAGGATTAGGGTTAGGATTAGGGTTAGGGGATAGGGTTAGGGTTAGGGTTAGGATTTGGGTTAGGGCTAGGGTAGGGTTAGGGTAAGGGTTAGGGTTAGGGTTATGGTTATGGTTAGGGTTAGGATTAGGTTTCGGGTTAGGGTTAGGGTTTGGGTTAGGGTTAGTGTTAGGGTTTGGGTTTGATTTAGGGTTAGGGTTAGGGTTAGGGTTAGGGTTTGGTTTAGGGTTAGGGTTAGCATTAGGGTTAGGGTGTGGGATTGGGTTAGGGTTAGGCTTCGGGTTAGGGTTAGGGTAAGTGTTAGGTTTAGGGTTTAGGTTTAGGGTTAGGGTTAGGGTTAGGGTTAGGGTTAGGGTTTCGTTTATGCTTAGGTTTGGTGTTAGGTATTGGGTTAGTGTTAGGATTAGGGTTAGGGTTTGGGTTAGGGTTAGAATTAGGTTTAAGGTTAGTGTTTGGGTTTGGGTTTGGGTTAGATTTAGGGTTAGGGTAAGGTTAGGGTTAGGGTTAGGGTTTGGGTTAGGTTTAGGGTTAGGGTTAGTGTTAGGGTTAGGGTTTGGATTAGGGTTAGGGTTAGGGTTAGGGTTAGGTTTAGGTTTAGTTTTGGGTTAGGATTAGGTTAAGGGTTTGGTTTTGAGTTAGGGTTAGGGTTGGGGTTAAGGTTTATATTTGGGTTCGGATTATCGTTAGGGTTAGAGTTAGGGTTAGGGTTTGGGTTTGCGATAGGCTTAGTGTTAGGGTTAGGGTTAGGTTTAGGGTTAGGGTTAGGGTTAGGGTTTGGTTTAGGCTTAGGGTTATGGTTAGGGTTAGGGTTTTTGTTAGGGTTAGGTTTAGGGTTAGGGTTTGGGCAAGTGTTAGGGTTAGGTTTAGGGTTAGGATTTGGGTTAGGGTTAGGGTTAGGTTTAGGGTTAGAGGATAGGGTTAGGGTTAGGGTTAGGGTTAGTTTTAGGGCTTGGGTTAGAGTTAGGTTTAGGGTTAGGGTTATGGTTAGTGTTAGGAGTAGGTTTTGGGTTTGGGTTAGGGTTAGCGTTAGGGTTAGGGTTTGGGTTAGTTTTAGGGTTTTGGATAGGGTTAGGGTTAGGGTAAGTGTTATTTTTAGGGTTTGTGTTAGGTTTAGGGTTAGGATTAGGGTTTGGGTTAGGGTTAGGGTTAGGATTAGGATTAGGGTTTGGGTTAGTGTTAGGGTTAGGGTTTGGGTTAGGGTTAGGGTTAGGATTAGGGTTAGGGTTATGATTTGGGTTAGGGTCAGGTTTAGGGTTAGGGTTAGGGTGAGGGTTTCGGTTACGGTTATTTTTATGGTTATGGTTAGGGTTCGGGTTCGAGTTCGGGTTCAGGTTAGGGTTAGAGTTAGGGTTAGTGTTACGTTTAGGGTTAAGGGTAGAGTTTGGGTTTGGGTTCGGGTTAGATTTACGGTTATGGTTAGGGTTAGGGTTAGGTTTTGGGTTAGATTTAGGTTTAGGGTTAGGGTTAGGGTTAGGGTTTGGGTTAGGGTTAGGGTTAGGGTTAGATTTAGTTTTGGGTTAGGGTTAGGTTTATGGTTTGGGTTTGGGTTATCGTTAGGGTTATGGTTAGGGTTAGGGTTAGGGTTAGGGTGAGGTTTAGGGTTTGGGGTAAGTTTAGGGTTAGTGTTAGCGTTAGGGTTTGGGTTAGGTTTAGGGTTAGGGTTAGGGTTAGGGTTATTGTTAGGTTTAGGGTTAGGGTTAGGGTTAGGGTTAGTGTTAGGTTTAGGATTAGAGTTAGGGTTAGTGTTAGGATTAGGGTTTGGTTTTATGTTAGAGTTAGGTTTAGGGTTAGGGTTTGGGTTAGTGTTAGGGTTTGGGATAGGATTAGGGTTAGGGTAAGCGTTAGGGTTAGGGTTTGTGTTAGGGTTAGGGTTAGGATTAGAGTTAGGGTTAAGGTTTGGGTTAGGGTTAGGGTTAAGGTTAGGGTTTGGGTTAGGGTTAGGGTTAATTTTAAGGTTAGGGTTAGGGGATAGGTTTAGGGTTTGTTTTGGTTTATGGTTAGGGTTAGGGTTACGGTTAGGGTTTGGTTTAGGGTTAGTTTTAGAGTTTGGGTTAGGGTTAGGGTTAGGGTTAGGGTTAGGGTTTGGGTTTGGGTTAGGGTTAGGGTTAGGGTTTGGGTTAGGGTTAGGGTTAGGGTTAGGGTTAGGGTTAGGGTTAGGGTTTGGGTTAGTGTTAGGGTTAGGGTTAGTGTTAGGGTTAGGGCTATGTGATAGGGATAGGGTTAGGGTTAGGGTTAGGGGTTAGGGTTAGGGTTAGTGTTTGGATTTGGGTTTTGGTTAGTGTTATGATTAGGGTTAGGGTTAGGGTTAGGGTTAGGATTACGGTTAGTGTTAGGGTTAGGTTTTGGGTTAGGGTTAGTGTCAGGGTTTTGGTTTGAGTTAGGTTTAGGGTTATGGTTATGGTTAGGGTTAGGGTTTCGGTTAGGGTTCGGGTGTGGGTTTGCGTTAGGGTTAGGCTTAGGGTTAGGGTTAGGGTAAGTGTTAGTGTTAGGGCTTGGGTAAGGGTTAGGGTTAGGGTTAGGGTTAGGGTTTCGTTTAGGGTTCGGTTTAGGTTTAGGGTGTGGGTATGGGTTAGGGTTAGGCTTAGGGTTAGGGTTACGGTAAGTTTTAGGGTTAGGGTTTGGATTAGGGTTAGAGTTAGGGTTTGGGTTTGGATTAGGTTTAGGTTTAGGGTTAGGGTTTGGGTTAGCGTTAC
Source organism: Eospalax fontanierii (assembly GCA_035773235.1). NCBI lineage: Eukaryota > Metazoa > Chordata > Mammalia > Rodentia > Spalacidae > Eospalax > Eospalax fontanierii. The sequence continues at coordinate 189,764 of CM069533.1, read as the reverse complement.
GTTTAGGGTTTGCGTTAGAGTTAGAGTAAGGTATAGGGTTAGGGTTTGGGTTAGGTAAATGGTTAGGGTTAGGGTTAGGGTGAGGGTTAGGTTTAGGTTTAGGGTTAGGGTTAGCGTTAGGGTTAGGGGATAGGGGTTAGACTTATGGGTAGGGTGAGGGTTAGGTTTAGGGTTTGGGTTTGGGTTTGGGTCAGGTTTAGGTTTAGGGTTAGGGTTTGTGTTTGGGTTACGGTTATGGTTAGGGTTACGGTTAGGGTTAGGGTTTTGTTTGGGTTAGAGTTAGTGTTAGGGTTATGGTTAGGTTTAGGTTTTGGGTTAGGGTTAGGGTTAGGGTTAGGGTTTGGGTATGGGTTTGGGTTAGGTTTAAGGTTAGGGTTAGAGTTTGGGTTTGGTTTAGGATTAGTGGTAGGGTTTGGGTTAGGGTTAGGGTTAGGGTTAGGGTTTAGGGTTTATGGTTAGGGTTCGGGTTAGGGTTAGGGTTAGGGTTAGGGTTTGGTTTAGGATTTGGGTTAGGGTTTTGGTTAGGCGTAGGATTAGGGTGTAGGGTTAGTGTTATGGTTAGTGTTCAGGTTAGGGTTAGGGTTAGGGTTAGTGTTACGGTTAGGGTTTGAGTTAGGGTTAGTGATAGTGTTAGGGTTAGGGTTTGTGTTAGGGTTAGATTTGGGGTTAGGGTCAGGGTTAGGTTTTGGGTTAGGGTTGGGTTAGGGTTATGGTTAGGTTTAGGTTTTGGGTTAGGGTTAGGGTTAGGGTTAGGGTTTGGGTATGGGTTTGGGTTAGGTTTAAGGTTAGGGTTAGAGTTTGGGTTTGGGTTAGGATTAGTGGGAGGGTTTGGGTTAGGGTTAGGGTTAGGGTTAGGGTTTAGGGTTTATGGTTAGGGTTCGGGTTAGGGTTAGGGTTAGGGTTAGGGTTAGGTTTAGGGTTTGGGTTAGGATTTGGGTTAGGGTTTTGGTTAGGCGTAGGATTAGGGTGTAGGGTTAGTGTTATGGTTAGTGTTCAGGTTAGGGTTAGGGTTAGGGTTAGTGTTACGGTTAGGGTTTGAGTTAGGGTTAGTGATAGTGTTAGGGTTAGGGTTTGTGTTAGGGTTAGATTTGGGGTTAGGGTCAGGGTTAGGTTTTGGGTTAGGGTTGGGTTAGGGTTAGGGTTAGGGTTAGGGTTTGGGTTAGTGTTAGGGTTAGGGTTAGGATTAGGTTTGCGGTTAGGATTAGGGTTTTGCTTAGGGTTAGGGTTACGGTTAGGGTTAGGTTTAGGGTTTGGGTTAGGGTTATCGTTCGGATTAGGGTTTGGGTTTGGGTTGGGTTTATGGTTAGGTTTAGTGTTATTGCTAGGGTTTGGGTTAGGGTTATGGTTAGTGTTAGGATTAGGGTTTGTGTTAGGGTTTGGTTTAGGGTTAGGTTTAGGGTTTGGGTTAGGGTAATTTTAGGTTTTGGGTTAGGGTTGGGGTTAGGGTTAGGATTAAATTTAGAGTTAGGTTTTGGGTTTTGATTTAGGGTTATTTTTAGGGTTAGGGTTTGGTTTGTGTTAGGGTTAGGGTTAAGGTTATGGTTAGGGTTACGGTTTGGGTTCGGGTTAATGCTAGGTTTAGGGTTAGTGTTTCGACATGGGTTAGGGTTAGGGTTAGGGTTAGGATTTGGGTTAGGGTCAGGGTTATGGTTAGGGTTAGGGTTAGGGTTTTGGTTAGTGATATGATTATGGTTAGGGTTAGGATTACGGTTAGTGTTAGGGTTAGGGTTTGTGTTAGGGTTAGGGTTAGGGTTAGAGTTAGGGTTAGGGCTATGCGATAGGGATAGGGTTAGGGTTAGGGTTAGATTTAGGATTAGAGTTAGGGTTAAGGTTTGGGTTAGGGTTAGGGTTAAGGTTTGGGTTTGGGTTTGGGTTAGGGTTAGGTTTAGTTTTAGGGTTAGGGGTTAGGTTTAGGGTTTGTTTTTGTTTAGTTTTAGGTTTAGGGTTAGGGTTAGGGTTACTGTTAGGGTTTGGGATAGGATTAGGGTTAGGGCAAGGGTTAGGGTTAGGGTTTGTGGTAGGGTTAGGGTTAGGGTTAGAATTAGGGTTAGTATTAGGATTAGGGTTTCGGTTAGTGTTAGGGTTACAGTTAGGGTTAAGGTTTGGGTTAGCGTTAGGGTTGGAGTTTGCGTTTGGGTTAGGGTTAGGGTTGGGGGTAGGGTTTGGGTTAGGGTTAGGATTAGGGTTAGGGTTAGTGTTAGGGGATAGGGTTAGGGTTAGGGTTAGGATTTGGGTTAGGGCTAGGGTAGGGTTAGGGTAAGGTTAGGGTTAGGTTTAGGGTTAGGGTTAGGGTTAGGGTTTGGTTTAGGGTTAGGTTTAGGGTTAGGGTTAGTGTTTGGGTTAGGGTTACGGTTAGATTTTGGGTTTGGGTTAGGTTAGGTTTAGGGTTAGGGTTAGGGATTGGGTTAGGGTCAGGGTTAGGTTTTGGGTTAGGGTTGGGTTAGGGTTAGGGTTAGGGTTAGGGTTTGGGTTAGAGTTAGGGTTAGGGTTAGGGTTAGGGTTGTGGTTAGGATGAGGGTTTTGCTTAGGGTTATGGTTACGGTTAGGGCTAGATTTAACGTTTGGGTTAGGGTTATCGTTAGGGTTAGGGTTTGGGTTGGGTTTATGGTTAGGTTTAGTGTTAGTGCTAGGGATTGGGTTAGGGTTATGGTTAGTGTTAGGGTTAGGGTTTGCGTTAGGGTTTGAGTTAGGGTTAGGTTTAGGGTTTGGGTTAGGCTTAATTTTAGGTTTTGGGTTAGGGTTAGGGTTAGGGTTAGGATTAAAGTTAAGGTTATGGTTTGGGTTTTGATTTAGGGTTAGGGTTAGGGTTAGGCATAGGATTAGGGTTAGGGTTAGGCGTTAGGGATAGGGTGAGTGTTAGGGTTACGGTCAGGGTTTGGGTTTGTGTTACGGTTAGAGTTAGGATTTGGGTTAGGGTCAGGGTTTGGGTTAGGGTTAAGGTTAGGGTTTTGGTTAGTGTTATGATTATGGTTATGGTTAGGATTACGGTAAGTGTTAGGGTTAGGGATTGGGTTAGGGTTAGTGTTAGGGTTTGGGTTTGAGTTAGGTTTAGGTTTAGGGTTAGGGTTAGGGTTGGGTTACGGTTAGGGTTCGGGTGTGGGTTTGGGTTAGGGTTAGGCTTACGGTTAGATTTAGGGGAAGTGTTAGTGTTAGGGCTTGGGTAAGGGTTAGGGTTAGGGTTAGGGTTAGGGTTAGGGTTAGGGTTATGGTTAGGCTTATGGTTAGGGATAGGATAAGTGTTAGGGTTATGGTTTGGATTAGGGTTAGGGTTAGGGTTTGGGTTTGGGTTAGGTTTAGGGTTAGGGTTTGGGTTTGGGTTAGGGTTACGTTTAGGGTTTGCGTTATAGTTAGAGTAAGGTATAGGGTTAGGGTTTGGGTTACGTTATAGGTTAGGGTTAGAGTTAGGGTTAAGGTTAGGTTTAGGTTTAGGGTTAGGGTTTGGGTTATGGTTAGGGATTTGGGGTGAGCCTTATGGTTAGGATAAGGGTTACGTTTAGGGTTTATGTTTGCGTGAGGTTTAGGTTTAGGGTTAGGGTTTACGTTTGGGTTACGGTTATGGTTAGGGTTAAGGTTAGGGTTCGGGTTTTGTTTGGGTTAGGGTTAGTGTTAGGGTTATGGTTATGTTTAGGGTTTGGGTTAGGGTTAGGGTTAGGGTTAGGGTTTGTGTTAGGGTTTGGGTTAGGGTTAAGGTTAGGGTTAGGGTTTGGGTTTGGGTTAGGATTATGGTTAGGGTTTGGATTAGGTTTAGGCTTAGGGTTAGGGTTTAGGGTTTAGGGTTAGGGTTCGGGTTAGGGTTAGGGTTAGGGTTTGGGTTAGTTTTTGGGTTAGGCTTAAGTTTAGGGTTAGGGTGAGGGCTTAGGGTTAGCGTTAGGGTTAGGGTTAGTGTTCGGGTTAGGTTTAGGGTTAGGATTAGTGTTACGGTTAGGGTTTGGGTTAGGGTTAGTGATAGTGTTATGGTTAGTGTTAGGGTTTGTGTTAGGGTAAGATTTACGATTAGAGTGAGGGTTAAGATTTGGGTTAGGGTTAGGGTTAAGGTTAGCGTTTGGGATTGGGTTAAGGTTAGGGGTTAGGTTTAGGGTTTGTTTTGGTTTAGGGTTAGGTTTAGGGTTAAGGTTAGGGTTACGGTTAGGGTTTGGTTTAGGGTTAGTTTTAGAGTTTGGATTAGGGTTAGGGTTAGGGTTAGGGTTAGGGTTTGGGTTAGGGTTAGGGTTAGGGTTTGGGTTTGGGTTAGGTTAGGTTTAGGGTTAGGGTTAGTGTTTGGGTTAGGGTTAGGGTTACGGTTTGGGTTGGGTTTATGGTAAGGTTTAGTGTTAGTGCTAGGGATTGGGTTAGGGTTATGGTTAGTGTTAGGGTTAGGGTTTGCTTTAGGTTTTGGTTTAGGGTTAGGTTTAGAGTTTGGGTTAGGCTTAATTTTAGGTTTTGGGTTAGGGTTAGGTTTAGGGTTAGGATTAAAGTTAGGGTTAGGTTTTGGGTTAGGGTTAGAGTTAGGGTTAGTGTTAGGTTTAGGGTTAGTGTTAGATTTAGGATTAGTGTTAGGGTTAGGTGTTAGGGATAGGGTGAGGGTTAGGTTTATGGTCAGGTTTTGGGTTTGGGTTAGGGTTAGGGTTACTGTTAGGATTAGGGTTTGGGTTTTTGTTATGGTTAGGTTTAGGCTTAGGGTTTGGGTTAGTGTTAGGATTTGGGATGGGGTTAGGGTTCGGGTTAGGGTTAGGGTTGAAGTTTGGGTTTGGGTTAGGTTTAGGGTTAGGTTTAGGTTTAGGGTTA
>CM069533.1:177500-180000 GCA_035773235.1 Eospalax fontanierii | reverse complement strand
GGTTAGGGTTAGGGTTTGTGTTAGGGTTAGGGTTAGGGTTAGGGTTTGGTTTCGGGTTAGGGTTAGGTTTATGGTTAGTGTTTGGCCTTGGGTTAGTGTTAGGTTTAGGGTTAGGGTTAGAGTTAGGGTTAGGGTTTGGCTTAGGGTTAGGGTTAGGGTTAGTGCGAGGCGATCGGAATAGGGTTAGGGTTATGGTTGGGGCTAGGGTTTGGGCTTGGGTTAGGGTTAGTGTTAGGGTTAGGATTAGGGTTAGGTTTAGTGTTAGGATTAGGGTTTGGGTTTCGGTTAGTTTTGGGGTTAGGGTTACGGTTTGGGTTAGTCTTAGGGTATGGGATAGGGTTAGGGTTAGGGTAAGGGTTAGGGTTAGGGTTAGTGTTAGGGTTAGGGTTAGGGTTAGGATTTGAGTTAGGGTCAGGGTAGGGTTAGGGTTAGGGTTAGGGTTTGGGTTAGGGTTAGTGTTAGGTTTTGGGTTAGGGTTAGGGTTAGGGTTAGGGTTATTGTTAGGTTTAGTGTTAGTGTTTGGGCTTGGGTTAGGGTTAGGTTTAGGGTTAGGGTTAGGGTTAGGGTTAGGATTTGGCTTAGAGTTAGCGTTAGGTTTAGGGTTTGGGTTAGGGCTTGGCGATAGGATAGGGTTAGGGTTAGGGTTAGGGTTAGGGTTTGGGCTTGGGTTAGGGTTAGTGTTAGGTTTAGGATTAGAGTTAGGGTTAGTGTTAGGATTAGGGTTTGGTTTTGGGTTAGAGTTAGGTTTAGGGTTAGGGTTTGGGTTAGTGTTAGGGTTTGGGATAGGATTAGGGTTAGGGTAAGGGTTAGGGTTAGGGTTTGTGTTAGGGTTAGGGTTAGGGTTAGTATTAGGATTATGTTTTGGGTTAGTGTTAGGGTTACGGTTAGGGTTAAGGTTTGGTTTAGCGTTAGGGTTGGCGTTTGGGTTTGGGTTAGGGTTAGGGCTGGGGTTAGGGTTTGGGTTAGGGTTAGTATTAGGGTTAGGGGATAGGGTTAGGGTTAGGTTTAGGATTTGGGTTAGGGTCAGGGTAGGGTTAGCGTTAGGGTTAGGGTTTGGGTTAGGGTTAGTGTTAGGGTTTGGGTTTGATTTAGGGTTAGGGTTAGGGTTAGGGTTTGGGTTAGGGTTAGGGTTAGGGTTAGTGTGTGGGTTTGGGTTAGGTTTAGGCTTAGGGTTAGGATTAGGGTAAGTGTTAGGTTTAGGGTTTAGGGTTAGGGTTAGTGTTAGGGTTAGGTTTAGGGTTTCGTTTATGGTTAAGTTTGGTGTTAGGGATTGGGTTAGTGTTAGGTTTAGGGTTAGGGTTAGGGTTAGGGTTAGGATTAGGGTTAAGGTCAGTGTTTGTGTTTGGGTTTGGGTTAGATTTAGGGTTAGGATAAGGTTAGGGTTAGGGTTAGGGTTAGGGTTAGGGATAGGGTTAGGTTTTGGGTTAGGGTTAGGGTTAGAGTTAGGGTTAGGGTTAGGGTTAGGTTTAGGTTTAGTTTTGGGTTAGGGTTAGGTTAAGGGTTTGGTTTTGAGTTAGGGTTAGGGTTAGGGTTAGGGTTTGGATTAGGGTTCGGATTATCGTTAGGGTTAGGGTGAGGGTTAGGGTTTGGGTTTGCGTTAGGTTTAGGGTTAGGGTTAGGGTTAGGGTTTGGTTTAGGGTTAGGGTTAGGGTTAGGGTTAGGGTTTCGGTTAGTGTTAGGATTAGGGTTATGGTTTTGACAAGTGTTAGGGTTAGGGTTAGCGTTAGGGTTTGGGTTAGGGTTAGCGTTTGTGTTAGGTTAGGGTTAGGTTTAAGATTAAGGTTAGGTTTAGGGTTTGGGGTAGGTTTAGGGTTAGGTTTAGGGTTAGGGTTAGGGTTTGGGTTAGGTTTAGGGTTAGCGTTAGGGTTAGGGTTTGGGTTATGGTTAGGGTGAGGTTTAGTGTTAGTGCTTGGGCTTGTGTTAGGTTTAGGTTTAGGTTTAGGGTTAGGGTTAGGGTTAAGTTTTGGGTTTGGGTTAGAGTTGGGTTTAGAGTTAGGGTTTTGTTTAGTGTTTGGTTTAGGTTTAGGGTTGGGGATCGGGTTAGGGTTAGGGTTAGGGTTAGAGTTAGGTTTAGGATTAGGGTTAGGGTTAGGGTTAGGGTTAGGGTTAGGGTTAGGGTTACGGTTAGGGTTTGGTTTGGGTTGGGTTTCGTGTTACGGATAGGTTAAGGGTTAGGTTTTGTGTTAGGTTTAGGTTTAGTGTTTGGGTTAGAGGTTGATTGAGGATTGGTGTTAGGGTTAGGATTAGAGTTAGGGTTTGGTTTGGGATAGGGTTAGTGTTAGGGTTAGGGATAGGGTTTGGGTTAGGGTTAGGGTTTGGATTAGTGGTAGGTTTAGGGTTAGTTTTTGGGTTAGGGTTAGGTTTAGGATTAGGGTTAGAGGTTGGTTGAGGATTAGGGTTAGGGTTAGGATTATAGTTAGGGTTTGGTTTGGTATAGGGTTAGTGTTAGTGTTAGGGTTAGGGTTAGGGTTAGGGTTTGGGTTAGGGTTAGGGTTAGGGT
>CM069533.1:170000-172500 GCA_035773235.1 Eospalax fontanierii | reverse complement strand
GTTTAGGGTTAGGCTTAGGGTTAGGGTTAGGGGTTAGGGATTAGCCTTATGGGTAGGATAAGGGTTAGGTTTAGGGTTTGGGTTTGGGTTTGGGTCAGGTTCAGGTTTAGCGTTAGGGTTTGGGTTTGGGTTACGGTTATGGTTACGGTTACGGTTAGGGTTAGGGTTTTGTTTGGGTTAGAGTTAGTGTTAGGGTTATGGTTAGGTTTAGGTTTTGGGTTAGGGTTAGGGTTAGGGTTAGGGTTTGGGTTAGGGTTTGGGTTAGGTTTAAGGTTAGGGTTAGGGTTTGGGTTTGGGTTAGGATTAGTGTTAGGGTTTGGGTTAGGGTTAGGGTTAGGGTTAGGGTTTAGGGTTTAGGGTTAGGGTTCGGGTTAGGGTTAGGGTTAGGGTTAGGGTTTGGTTTAGGATTTGGGTTAGGGTTAAGTTTAGGGTTAGGGTTAGGGTTAGAGTTAGGGTTTGGGTTAGGATTTGGGTTAGGGTTAAGGTTAGCGTTAGGGTTAGGGGTTAGGGTTAGGGTTAGGGTTAGTGTTCGGTTAGGGTTAGGGTTAGGGTTAGTGTTACGGTTAGGGTTTGAGTTAGGGTTAGTGATAGTGTTAGGGTTAGGGTTAGGGTTTTGGTTAGGTTTAGATTTGGGGTTAGGGTCAGGGTTAGGTTTTGTGTTAGGGTTCGGTTAGGGTTAGTGTTAGGATTAGGGTTTGGGTTAGTGTTAGGGTTAGGGTTAGGATTAGGTTTGCGGTTAGGATTAGGGTTTTGCTTAGGGTTAGGGTTACGGTTAGGGTTAGGTTTAGGGTTTGGGTTAGGTTTATCGTTCGGATTAGGGTTTGGGTTTGGGTTGGGTTTATGGTTAGGTTTAGTGTTATTGCTAGGGTTTGGGTTAGGGTTATGGTTAGTGTTAGGATTAGGGTTTGCGTTAGGGTTTGGGTTAGGGTTAGGTTTAGGGTTTGGGTTAGGGTTAATTTTAGGTTTTGGGTTAGGGTTGGGGTTAGGGTTAGGATTAAAGTTAGAGTTAGGGTTTGGGTTTAAATTTAGGGTTAGTTTTAGGGTTAGGGTTTGGTTTGTGTTAGGGTTAAGGTTATGGTTAGGGTTACGGTTAGGGTTAGGGTTAGGGTTAGGTTTAGGGTTAGTGTTTGGGCTTGGGTTAGGGTTAGGGTTAGGATTTGGGTTAGGGTCAGGGTTATGGTTAGGGTTAGGGTTAGGGTTTTGGTTAGTGTTATGATTATGGTTAGGGTTAGGATTACGGTTAGTGTTAGGGTTAGGGTTTGGGTTAGGGTTAGGGTTAGGGTTAGAGTTACGGTTAGGGCTATGCGATAGGGATAGGGTTAGGGTTAGGGTTAGATTTAGAATTAGAGTTAGGGTTAAGGTTTGGTTTAGGGTTAGGGTTAAGGTTTGGGTTTGGGTTTGTGTTAGGGTTAGGTTTAGTTTTAGGGTTAGGGGTTAGGTTTAGGGTTTGTTTTTGTTTAGGGTTAGGTATAGGGTTAGGGTTAGGGTTACGGTTAGGGTTTGGTTTCGGGTTAGTTTTAGAGTTTGGGTTAGGGTTAGGATTAGGGTTAGGGTTAGGGTTAGGGTTTGGGTTAGGTTAGGTTTAGGGTTAGGGTTATGGATTGGGTTAGGGTTAGATTTGGGTTTAGGGTCAGGGTTAGGTTTTGGGTTAGGGTCGTGTTAGGGTTAGGGTTAGGGTTAGGGTTTAGGTTAGGGTTAGGGTTAGGTTTAGGGTTAGCGTTAGGGTTGGAGTTTGGGTTTGGGTTAGGTTTACGTTTAAGTTTTGGGTTAGGCTTAGGGTTAGGACTAGGGTTAGGATTTGGTTTGGGTTAGGGTTAATGTTACGGATAGGGTAAGGGTTAGTTTTGGGGTTAAGGTTAGGTTTAGGGTTACTGTTAGAGGTTGCATTAGGGTCAGCGTTAGGGTTAGGGTTAGGGTTAGGTATTGGTTTGGGGTAAGGTTAGTGTTAGGGTTAGGGATAGGGTTAGGTTAGAGTTAGGGTTAGGGTTTGGGTTAGGGTGTAGTTTTGGGTTAGGGTTAGGGTTAGGGTTAGTTTTAGGGCTTGGGTTAGGGTTAGGGTTAGGGTTAGGGCTTGGGTTAAGGTTAGGTTTAGGGTTTGGGTTAGGCTTAGGGTTAGGGTTTGGGTTTGTTTTAGGTTTAGGCTTAGGGTTATGGTTAGGGTTATATTTAGGGTTAGGGTTTGGGTTTGGGTTAGAGTAAGGTATAGGGTTAGGGTTTGGTTTAGGTTTAGGGATATTGTTAGGGTTTGGGTTAGGTTTTGGGTTAGGGTTAAGGTTAGGGTTAGGGTTAGGGTTAGGGTTAGGGTTAGGGTTAGTGTTACATTTAGGGTTTGGGGTAGGGTTAGGTTTAGGGTTAGGGTTAGGGTTAGGGTTTGTGTTAGGGTTAGGGTTAGGGTTAGGGTTTGGTTTCGGGTTAGGGTTAGGTTTATGGTTAGTGTTTGGCCTTGGGTTAGGGTTAGGTTTAGGGTTAGGGTTTGGCTTAGGGTTAGGGTTTGGCTTAG
>CM069533.1:147500-167500 GCA_035773235.1 Eospalax fontanierii | reverse complement strand
GTTTTAGGGTTTTGGATAGGGTTAGGGTTAGGGTAAGGGTTATTGTTAGGGTTTGTGTTAGGGTTAGGTTTAGGTTTAGGGTTAGGGTTAGGGTTAGGGTTAGGGTTACTGTTAGGATTAGGATTTGGGTTAGGGTTGGGGTTAGGGTTAGGGTTAGGCTTAGGTTTAGGGTTAGGGTTTTGGTTAGCATTAGGCTTGGATTTTGGGTTTGGGTTAGGGTTAGGGTTAGGGTTGGAGTTTGGGTTAGGGTTAGGATTAGGGTTTGGTTTAGGGTTAGGGGTTAGGGTTAGGGTTAGGGTTAGGGTTAGGTTTTGGTTTAGGGTTATGGTTATGGTTATGGTTAGGATAAGGGTTCGTGTTCGTGTTCGGGTTAGGATTAGGGTTAGAGTTAGGGTTAGGGTTAGGGTTAGGGTTAGGGTTAGGGTTAGGGTTAGGCGATACGGATAGTGTTAGGGTTAGGGTTAGGGTTTGGGTTTGGGCTTGGGTTAGGGTTAGTGTTAGGTTTAGGATTAGAGTTAAGGTTTGTGTTAGGATTAGGGTTTGGGTTTGGGTTAGAGTTAGGTTTAGGGTTAGGTTTGGGTTAGTGTTAGTGTTTGGGCTGGGTTACGGTTAGGTTTAGGGTTAGGGTTAGGGTTAGGGTTGGGTTTGGCTTAGAGTTAGGGTTAGGGTTAGGGTTAGGGTTAGGGCTAGGCGATATGGATAGGGTTAGGGTGAGGGATAGGGTTTGGGCTTGGGTTAGGGTTAGTGTTAGGTTTAGGATTAGAGTTAGTGTTAGTGTTAGGATTAGGTTTTGGGTTTGGGTTAGAGTTAGGTTTAGGGTTAGGGTTTAGGTTAGTGTTAGGGTTTGTGTTAGGGTTAGGGTTAGGGTTAGTATTAGGATTAGGTTTTGGGTTAGTGTTAGGGTTACGGTTAGGGTTAGGTTTAGATTTAGTTTTGGGTTACGGTTAGGTTAAGGGTTTGATTTTGAGTTAGGGTTAGGGTTAAGGTTTCGATTTGGGTTCGGATTATCGTTAGGGTTAGGGTTAGGGTTAGGGTTAGGGTTTGGGTTTGCTTTAGCTTTAGGGTTAGGGTTAGGTTTAGGGTTAGGGTTAGGCTTAGTGTTTGGTTTAGTGTTAGGGTTAGGGTTAGGGTTTCGGTTAGGGTTAGTATTAGGGTTAGGGTTTGGGCAATTGTTAGGATTAGGGTTAGGGTTAGGGTTTGGGTTAGGGTTAGGGTTAGGGGATAGGGTTAGGGTTAGGGTTAGGGTTAGTTTTAGGGCTTGGATTAGAGTTAGGGTTAGGGTTAGGATTAGGGTTAGTGTTAGGATTAGGGTTTGGGTTTGGGTTAGGGTTAGGGTTAGGATTAGGGTTTGGGTTAGTTTTAGGGTTTTGGATAGGGTTAGGGTTAGGGTAAGGGTTATTGGTAGGGATTGTGTTAGGGTTAGGTTTAGGATTAGGGTTAGGGTTAGGGTTAGGGTTAGGATTATGCTTATGGTTATGGTTAGGATTAGGGTTCGTGTTCGGGTTCGGGTTAGGGTTAGAGTTAGGGTTAGGGTTAGGATTAGGGTTAAGGTTAGGGTTTGGGTTTGGGTTCGGGTTAGATTTAGGGTTAGGGTTAGGGTTAGGTTTAGGTTTTGGGTTAGGTTTAGAGCTAGGGTTAGGGTTAGGGTTTGGTTTGGGTTAGGGTTAGTGTTACGGATAGGGTACGGTTTCGGTTTTGGGTTAGGGTTAGGTTTAGGGTTAGGTTAGAGGTTGTTTGAGGATTAGGGTTAGGGTTAGGATTAGAGATAGGCTTTGTTTTGGGATAGGGTTAGTGTTAGGGTTCGGGATAGGGTTTGGGTTAGGGTTACGGTTAGGGTTATGGTTATGGTTAGGGTTTGGGTTAGGGTTAGGTTTTGTGTTAGGTTAGGGTTAGGGTTAGGGTTAAGGTGAGGTTTAGGGTTCGGGGTAGTTTTAGGGTTAGTGTTAGGGTTAGGGTTAGGGTTTGGGTTAGGTTTAGGGTTAGGGTTAGGGTTAGGGTTTGGGTTAGGGTTAGGGTTAGGTTTAGGGTTAGAGGATAGGGTTAGGGTTAGGTTTAGGGTTAGTTTTATGGCTTGGGTTAGAGTTAGGGTTAGGGTTAGGGCTAGTGTTAGGACTAGGGTTTGGGTTTGGGTTAGGGTTAGGTTTAGGGTTTGGGTTAGTTTTAGGGTTTTGGATAGGGATAGGGTTAGGGTAAGGGTTATTGTTAGGGTTTGTGTTAGGGTTAGGTTTAGGTTTAGGTTTAGGTTTAGGGTTAGGGTTAGTGTTAGGGTTAGGGTTACTGTTAGGATTTGGGTTTGGGTTAGGGTTGGAGTTAGGGTTAGGGTTAGGCTTAGGTTTAGGGTTAGGGTTTGGGTTAGCGTTAGGCTTGGATTTTGGGTTTAGGTTAGGGTTAGGGTTAGTGTTGGAGTTTCGGTTAGGGTTAGGATTAGGGTTTGGTTTAGGGTTAGGGGTTAGGGTTAGGGTTAGGCTTAGGGTTAGGGTTAGGGTTAGTTTTAGGGCTTGGGTTAGAGTTAGGGTTAGGGTTAGGTTTAGGGTTAGTGTTAGGATTAGGGTTTGAGTTTGGGTTAGGGTTAGGGTTAGGGTTTGGGTTAGTTTTAGGGTTTTGGATAGGGTTAGGGTAAGGGTTATTGTTAGGGTTTGTGTTAGGGTTAGGTTTAGGTTTAGGGTTAGGGTTAGGGTTAGGGTTAGGATTATGGTTATGGTTATGGGAATGATTAGGGTTCAGGTTCGGGTTCGGGTTAGGGTTAGAGTTAGGGTTAGGGTTAGGATTAGGGTTAAGGTTAGGGTTTGGGTTTGGGTTCGGGTTAGATTTAGGGTTAGGGTTAGGGTTAGGTTTAGGTTTTGGGTTAGGTTTAGAGTTAGGGTTAGGGTTAGGGTTTGGTTTGGGTTAGGGTCAGTGTTACGGATAGGGTAAGGGTTCGGTTTTGGGTTAGGGTTAGGTTTAGTGTTAGGTTAGAGGTTGTTTGAGGATTAGGGTTAGGGTTAGGATTAGAGTTAGGCTTTGTTTTGGGATAGGGTTAGTGTTAGGGTTCGGGATAGGGTTTGGGTTAGGGTTACGGTTAGGGTTAGGGATATGGTTAGGGTTTGGGTTAGGGTTAGGTTTTGTGTTAGGTTAGGGTTAGGGTTAGGGTTAAGGTGAGGTTTAGGGTTCGGGGTAGGTTTAGGGTTAGTGTTAGGGTTAGGGTTAGGGTTAGGGTTTGGGTTAGGTTTAGGGTTAGGATTAGTGTTAGGGTTAGGGTTAGGGTTAGGGTTAGGTTTAGTGTTAGTGTTTGGGCTGGGTTAGGGTTAGCTTTAGGGTTAGGGTTAGGGTTAGTGTTAGGGTTAGGGTTTGTCTTAGAGTTGGGGTTAGGGTTAGGGTTAGGGTTAGGGTTAGGGCTAGGCGATATGGATAGGGTTACGGTTAGGGTTAGGGATAGTGTTTGGGCTTGGGTTAGGGTTAGTGTTAGTGTTAGGATTAGAGTTAGGGTTAGTGTTAGGATTAGCGTTTGGGTTTGGGTTAGAGTTAGGTTTAGGGTTAGGGTTTGGGTTAGTGTTAGGGTTTGTGTTAGGGTTAGGGTTACGGTTAGGGTTAGGGTTAGTATTAGGATTAGGGTTTGGGTTAGTGTTATGGTTACGATTAGGGTTAGGTTTAGATTTAGTTTTGGGTTAGGGTTAGGTTAAGGGTTTGATTTTGAGTTAGGGTTAGGGTTAGGATTAGGTTTAGGGTTAGGGTTAGGCTTAGGGTTTGGTTTAGGGTTAGGGTTAGGGTTAGGATTTCGGTTAGGGTTAGCATTAGGGTTAGAGTTTGGGCAAGTGTTAGGATTAGGGTTAGGGTTAGGGTTTGGGTTAGGGTTAGGGTTAGGTTTAGGGTTAGGGGATAGGGTTAGAGTTAGGTTTAGGGTTAGTTTTAGGGCTTGGGTTAGAGTTAGGGTTAGGGTTAGGGTTAGTGTTAGGATTAGGGTTTGGGTTTGGGTTAGGGTTAGGGTTAGTGTTTGGGTTAGTTTTAGGGTTTTGGATAGGGTTAGGGTTAGGGTAAGGGTTATTGTTAGGGTTTGTGTTAGGGTTAGGTTTAGGTTTAGGGTTAGGGTTAGGGTTAGGGTTAGGGTTACTGTTAGGATTAGGGTTTGGGTTAGGGTTGGGGTTAGGGTTAGGGTTAGGCTTAGGTTTAGGGTTAGGGTTTTGGTTAGCATTAGGCTTGGATTTTGGGTTTGGGTTAGGGTTAGGGTTAGGGTTGGAGTTTGGGTTAGGGTTAGGATTAGGGTTTGTTTTAGGGTTAGGGGTTAAGGTTAGGGTTAGGGTTAGGGTTAGGTTTTGGGTTAGGGTTATGGTTATGGTTATGGTTAGGATTAGGGTTCGTGTTCGTGTTCGGGTTAGGATTAGGGTTAGAGTTAGGGTTAGGGTTAGGGTTAGGGTTAGGGTTAGGGTTAGGGTTAGGCGATACGGATAGTGTTAAGGTTAGGGTTAGGGTTTGGGTTTGGGCTTGCGTTAGGGTTAGTGTTAGGTTTAGGATTAGAGTTAAGGTTTGTGTTAGGATTAGGGTTTGGGTTTGGGTTAGAGTTAGGTTTAGGGTTAGGTTTGGGTTAGTGTTAGTGTTTGGGCTGGGTTAGGGGTAGGTTTAGGGTTAGGGTTAGGGTTAGGGTTGGGGTTGGCTTAGAGTTAGAGTTAGGGTTAGGGTTAGGGGTAGGGCTAGGCGATACGGATAGGGTTAGGGTTAGGGATAGGGTTTGGGCTTGGGTTAGGGTTAGTGTTAGGTTTAGGATTAGAGTTAGTGTTAGTGTTAGGATTAGGGTTTGGGTTTGGGTTAGAGTTAGGTTTAGGGTTAAGGTTTGGGTTAGTGTTAGGGTTTGTGTTAGGGTTAGGGTTAGGGTTAGTATTAGAATTAGGTTTTGGGTTAGTGTTAGGGTTACGGTTAGGGTTAGGTTTAGATTTAGTTTTGGGTTAGGGTTAGGTTAAGGATTTGATTTTGAGTTAGGGTTAGGGTTAAGGTTTCGATTTGGGTTCGGATTATCGTTAGGGTTAGGGTTAGGGTTAGGGTTAGGGTTTGGGTTTGCTTTAGCTTTAGGGTTAGGGTTAGGTTTAGGGTTAGGGTTAGGCTTAGTGTTTGGTTTAGTGTTAGGGTTAGGTTAGGGTTTCGGTTAGGGTTAGTATTAGGGTTAGGGTTTGGGCAATTGTTAGGATTAGGGTTAGGGTTAGGGTTTGGGTTAGGGTTAGGGTTAGGGGATAGGGTTAGGGTTAGGGTTAGGGTTAGTTTTAGGGCTTGGATTAGAGTTAGGGTTAGGGTTAGGATTAGGGTTAGTGTTAGGATTAGGGTTTGGGTTTGGGTTAGGGTTAGGGTTAGGATTAGGGTTTGGGTTAGTTTTAGGGTTTTGGATAGGGTTAGGGTTAGGGTAAGGGTTATTGGTAGGGATTGTGTTAGGGTTAGGTTTAGGATTAGGGTTAGGGTTAGGGTTAGGGTTAGGATTATGCTTATGGTTATGGTTAGGATTAGGGTTCGTGTTCGGGTTCGGGTTAGGGTTAGAGTTAGGGTTAGGGTTAGGATTAGGGTTAAGGTTAGGGTTTGGGTTTGGGTTCGGGTTAGATTTAGGGTTAGGGTTAGGGTTAGGTTTAGGTTTTGCGTTAGGTTTAGAGCTAGGGTTAGGGTTATTGTTTGGTTTGGGTTAGGGTTAGTGTTACGGATAGGGTACGGGTTCGGTTTTGGGTTAGGGTTAGGTTTAGGGTTAGGTTAGAGGTTGTTTGAGGATTAGGGTTAGGGTTAGGATTAGAGATAGGCTTTGTTTTGGGATAGGGTTAGTGTTAGGGTTCGGGAGAGGGTTTGGGTTAGGGTTACGGTTAGGGTTATGGTTATGGTTAGGGTTTGGGTTAGGGTTAGGTTTTGTGTTAGGTTAGGGTTAGGGTTAGGGTTAAGGTGAGGTTTAGGGTTCGGGGTAGGTTTAGGGTTAGTGTTAGGGTTAGGGTTAGGGTTTGGGTTAGGTTTAGGGTTAGGGTTAGGTTTAGGGTTAGGGTTAGGGTTAGGTTTAGTGTTAGTGTTTGGGCTGGGTTAGGGTTAGGTTTAGGATTAGGGTTAGGATTAGTGTTAGGGTTAGGGTTTGGCTTAGAGTTGGGGTTAGGGTTAGGGTTAGGGTTAGGATTAGGGCTAGGCGATATGGATAGGGTTAGGGTTAGGTTTAGGGATAGGGTTTGGGCTTGGGTTAGGGTTAGTGTTAGTTTTAGGATTAGAGTTAGGGTTAGTGTTAGGATTCGCTTTTGGGTTTGGGTCAGAGTTAGGTTTAGGGTTAGTGTTTGGGTTAGTGTTAGGGTTTGTGTTAGGGTTAGGGTTAGGGTTAGGGTTAGGGTTAGGGTTAGTATTAGGATTAGGGTTTGGGTTAGTGTTAGGGTTACGGTTAGGGTTAGGTTTAGATTTAGTTTTGGGTTAGGGATAGGTTAAGGGTTTGATTTTGAGTTAGGGTTAGGGATAGGATTAGGTTTAGGGTCAGGGTAAGGCTTAGGGTTTGGTTTAGGGTTAGGGTTAGGGTTAGGATTTTGGTTAGGGTTAGCATTAGGGTTAGGGTTTGGGCAAGTGTTAGGATTAGGGTTAAGGTTAGCGTCTGGGTTAGGGTTAGGGTTAGGTTTAGGGTTAGGGGATAGGGTTAGGGTTAGGTTTAGGGTTAGTTTTAGGGCTTGGGTTAGAGTTAGGGTTAGGGTTAGGGTTAGTGTTAGGATTAGGGTTTGGGTTTGGGTTAGGGTTAGGGTTAGGGTTTGGGTTAGTTTTAGGGTTTTGGATAGGGTTAGGGTTAGGGTAAGGGTTATTGTTAGGGTTTGTGTTAGGGTTAGGTTTAGGTTTAGGGTTAGGGTTAGGGTTAGGGTTAGGGTTAGGGTTAGGGTTACTGTTAGGATTAGGGTTTGGGTTAGGGTTGGAGTTAGGGTTAGGGTTAGGCTTAAGTTTAGGGTTAGGGTTTGGGTTAGCGTTAGGCTTGGATTTTGGGTTTGGGTTAGGGTTAGGGTTAGGGTTGGAGTTTGGGTTAGGGTTAGGATTAGGGTTTGGTTTAGGGTTAGGGGTTAGGGTTAGGGTTAGGGTTAGGGTTAGGGTTAGTTTTAGGGCTTGGGTTAGAGTTAGGGTTAGGGTTAGGTTTAGGGTTAGTGTTAGGATTAGGGTTTGGGTTTGGGTTAGGGTTAGGGTTAGGGTTAGCGTTTGGGTTAGTTTTAGGGTTTTGGATAGGGTTAGGGTTAGGGTAAGGGTTATTGTTAGGGTTTGTGTTAGGGTTAGGTTTAGGTTTAGGTTTAGGGTTAGGGTTAGGATTATGGTTATGTGTAGGATTAGGGTTGGTGTTGGGGTTGGGGTTAGGGTTAGAGTTAGGGTTAGGGTTAGGATTAGGGTTAAGGTTAGGGTTTGGGTTTGGGTTCGGGTTAGATTTAGGGTTAGGGTTAGGGTTAGGTTTAGGTTTTGGGTTAGGTTTAGAGTTAGGGTTAGGGTTAGGGTTTGGTTTGGGTTAGGGTTAGTGTTACGGATAGGGTAAGGGTTCGGTTTTGGGTTAGGGTTAGGTTTAGGGTTAGGTTAGAGGTTGTTTGAGGATTAGGGTTAGGGTTAGGATTAGAGTTAGGCTTTGTTTTTGGATAGGGTTAGTGTTAGGGTTCGGGATAGGGTTTGGGTTAGGTTACGGTTAGGGTTAGGGTTATGGTTAGGGTTTGGGTTAGGGTTAGGTTTTGTGTTAGGTTAGGGTTAGGGTTAGGGTTAAGGTGAGGTTTAGGGTTCGGGGTAGGTTTAGGGTTAGTTTTAGGGTTAGGGTTAGGGTTTGGGTTAGGTTTAGGGTTAGGGTTAGTGTTAGGGTTAGGGTTAGGGTTAGGTTTAGTGTTAGTGTTTGGGCTGGGTTAGGGTTAGGTTTAGGGTTAGGGTTAGGGTCAGTGTTAGGGTTAGGGTTTGGCTTAGAGTTGGGGTTAGGGTTAGGGTTAGGGTTAGGGCTAGGCGATATGGATAGTGTTAGGGTTAGGGTTAGGGATAGGGTTTGGGCTTGGGTTAGGGTTAGTGTTAGTTTTAGGATTAGAGTTAGGGTTAGTGTTAGGATTAGCGTTTGGGTTTGGGTTAGTGTTCGGTTTAGGGTTAGGGTTTGGGTTAGTGTTAGGGTTTGTGTTAGGGTGAGGGTTAGGGTTAGGGTTAGGGTTAGGGTTAGTATTAGGATTAGGGTTTGGGGTAGTGTTAGGGTTACGGTTAGGGTTAGGTTTAGATTTAGTTTTGGGTTAGGGTTAGGATTATGGTTATGGTTATGGGTAGGATTAGGGTTCGTGTTCGGGTTCGGGTTAGGGTTAGAGTTAGGGTTAGGGTTAGGATTAGGGTTAAGGTTAGGGTTTGGGTTTGGGTTCGGGTTAGATTTAGGGTTAGGGTTAGGGTTAGGTTTAGGTTTTGGGTTAGGTTTAGAGCTAGGGTTAGGGTTAGGGTTTGGTTTGGGTTAGGGTTAGTGTTACGGATAGGGTACGGTTTCGGTTTTGGGTTAGGGTTAGGTTTAGGGTTAGGTTAGAGGTTGTTTGAGGATTAGGGTTAGGGTTAGGATTAGAGATAGGCTTTGTTTTGGGATAGGGTTAGTGTTAGGGTTCGGGATAGGGTTTGGGTTAGGGTTACGGTTAGGGTTATGGTTATGGTTAGGGTTTGGGTTAGGGTTAGGTTTTGTGTTAGGTTGGGGTTAGGGTTAGGGTTAAGGTGAGGTTTAGGGTTCGGGGTAGTTTTAGGGTTAGTGTTAGGGTTAGGGTTAGGGTTTGGGTTAGGTTTAGGGTTAGGGTTAGGGTTAGGGTTTGGGTTAGGGTTAGGGTTAGGTTTAGGGTTAGAGGATAGGGTTAGGGTTAGGTTTAGGGTTAGTTTTATGGCTTGGGTTAGAGTTAGGGTTAGGGTTAGGGCTAGTGTTAGGATTAGGGTTTGGGTTTGGGTTAGGGTTAGGTTTAGGGTTTGGGTTAGTTTTAGGGTTTTGGATAGGGATAGGGTTAGGGTAAGGGTTATTGTTAGGGTTTGTGTTAGGGTTAGGTTTAGGTTTAGGTTTAGGGTTAGGGTTAGTGTTAGGGTTAGGGTTAGTGTTAGGATTTGGGTTTGGGTTAGGGTTGGAGTTAGGGTTAGGGTTAGGCTTAGGTTTAGGGTTAGGGTTTGGGTTAGCGTTAGGCTTGGATTTTGGGTTTAGGTTAGGGTTAGGGTTAGTGTTGGAGTTTGGGTTAGGGTTAGGATTAGGGTTTGGTTTAGGGTTAGGGGTTAGGGTTAGGGTTAGGCTTAGGGTTAGGGTTAGGGTTAGTTTTGGGGCTTGGGTTAGAGTTAGGGTTAGGGTTAGGTTTAGGGTTAGTGTTAGGATTAGGGTTTGAGTTTGGGTTAGGGTTAGGGTTAGGGTTTGGGTTAGTTTTAGGGTTTTGGATAGGGTTAGGGTAAGGGTTATTGTTAGGGTTTGTGTTAGGGTTAGGTTTAGGTTTAGGGTTAGGGTTAGGGTTAGGATTATGGTTATGGTTATGGGAATGATTAGAGTTCAGGTTCGGGTTCGGGTTAGGGTTAGAGTTAGGGTTAGGGTTAGGATTAGGGTTAAGGTTAGGGTTTGGGTTTGGGTTCGGGTTAGATTTAGGGTTAGGGTTAGGGTTAGGTTTAGGTTTTGGGTTAGGTTTAGAGTTAGGGTTAGGGTTAGGGTTTGGTTTGGGTTAGGGTCAGTGTTACGGATAGGGTTTGGGTTAGGGTTAGGTTTTGTGTTAGGTTAGGGTTAGGGTTAGGGTTAAGGTGAGGTTTAGGGTTCGGGGTAGGTTTAGGGTTAGTGTTAGGGTTAGGGTTAGGGTTAGGGTTTGGGTTAGGTTTAGGGTTAGGGTTAGTGTTAGGGTTAGGGTTAGGGTTAGGGTTAGGTTTAGTGTTAGTGTTTGGGCTGGGTTAGGGTTAGGTTTAGGGTTAGGGTTAGGGTTAGTGTTAGGGTTAGGGTTTGGTTTAGAGTTGGGGTTAGGGTTAGGGTTAGGGTTAGGGTTAGGGATAGGCGATATGGATAGGGTTACGGTTAGGGTTAGGGATAGGGTTTGGGCTTGGGTTAGGGTTAGTGTTAGTGTTAGGATTAGAGTTAGGGTTAGTGTTAGGATTAGCGTTTGGGTTTGGGTTAGAGTTAGGTTTAGGGTTAGGGTTTGGGTTAGTGTTAGGGTTTGTGTTAGGGTTAGGGTTACGGTTAGGGTTAGGGTTAGTATTAGGATTAGGGTTTGGGTTAGTGTTATGGTTACGGTTAGGGTTAGGTTTAGATTTAGTTTTGGGTTAGGGTTAGGTTAAGGGTTTGATTTTGACTTAGGGTTAGGGTTAGGATTAGGTTTAGGGTTAGGGGTAGGCTTAGGGTTTGGTTTAGGGATAGGGTTAGGGTTAGGATTTCGGTTAGGGTTAGCATTAGGGTTAGGGTTTGGGCAAGTGTTAGGATTAGGGTTAGGGTTAGGGTTTGGGTTAGGGTTAGGGTTAGGTTTAGGGTTAGGGGATAGAGTTAGGGTTAGGTTTAGGGTTAGTTTTAGGGCTTGGGTTAGAGTTAGGGTTAGGGTTAGGGTTAGTGTTAGGATTAGGGTTTGGGTTTGGGTTAGGGTTAGGGTTAGTGTTTGGGTTAGTTTTAGGGTTTTGGATAGGGTTAGGGTTAGGGTAAGGGTTATTGTTAGGGTTTGTGTTAGGGTTAGGTTTAGGTTTAGGGTTAGGGTTAGGGTTAGGGTTAGGGTTACTGTTAGGATTAGGGTTTGGGTTAGGGTTGGGGTTAGGGTTAGGGTTAGGCTTAGGTTTAGGGTTAGGGTTTTGGTTAGCATTAGGCTTGGATTTTGGGTTTGGGTTAGGGTTAGGGTTAGGGTTGGAGTTTGGGTTAGGGTTAGGATTAGGGTTTGTTTTAGGGTTAGGGGTTAAGGTTAGGGTTAGGGTTAGGGTTAGGTTTTGGGTTAGGGTTATGGTTATGGTTATGGTTAGGATTAGGGTTCGTGTTCGTGTTCGGGTTAGGATTAGGGTTAGAGTTAGGGTTAGGGTTAGGGTTAGGGTTAGGGTTAGGGTTAGGCGATACGGATAGTGTTAGGGTTAGGGTTAGGGTTTGGGTTTGGGCTTGGGTTAGGGTTAGTGTTAGGTTTAGGATTAGAGTTCAGGTTTGTGTTAGGATTAGGGTTTGGGTTTGGGTTAGAGTTAGGTTTAGGGTTAGGTTTGGGTTAGTGTTAGTGTTTGGGCTGGGTTAGGGTTAGGTTTAGGGTTAGGGTTAGGGTTAGGGTTGGGTTTGGCTTAGAGTTAGGGTTAGGGTTAGGGTTAGGGTTAGGGCTAGGCGATACGGATAGGGTTAGGGTTAGGGATAGGGTTTGGGCTTGGGTTAGGGTTAGTGTTAGTTTTAGGATTAGAGTTAGTGTTAGTGTTAGGATTAGGGTTTGGGTTTGGGTTAGAGTTAGGTTTAGGGTTAGGGTTAGGGTTAGGGTTAGGTTTAGTGTTAGTGTTTGGATTAGGATTTGGGTTTGGGTTAGGGTTAGGGTTAGGGTTAGGGTTTGGGTTAGTTTTAGGGTTTTGGCTAGGGTTAGGGTTAGGGTAAGGGTTATTGTTAGGGTTTGTGTTAGGGTTAGGTTTAGGTTTAGGGTTAGGGTTAGGGTTAGGATTATGCTTATGGTTATGGGTAGGATTAGGGTTCGTGTTCGGGTTCGGGTTAGGATTAGAGTTAGGGTTAGGGTTAGGATTAGGGTTAAGGTTAGGGTTTGGGTTTGGGTTCGGGTTAGATTTAGGGTTAGGGTTAGGGTTAGGTTTAGGTTTTGGGTTAGGTTTAGAGTTAGGGTTAGGGTTAGGGTTTGGTTTGGGTTAGGGTTAGTGTTACGGATAGGGTAAGGGTTCGGTTTTGGGTTAGGGTTAGGTTTAGGGTTAGGTTAGAGGTTGTTTGAGGATTAGGGTTAGGGTTAGGATTAGAGTTAGGCTTTGTTTTGGGATAGGGTTAGTGTTAGGGTTCGGGATAGGGTTTGGGTTAGGGTTAGGGTTAGGGTTAGAGTTATGGTTAGGGTTTGGGTTAGGGTTAGGTTTTGTGTTAGGTTAGGGTTAGGGTTAGGGTTAAGGTGAGGTTTAGGGTTCGGGGTAGGTTTAGGGTTAGTGTTAGGGTTAGGGTTAGGGTTTGGGTTAGGTTTAGGTTTAGGGTTAGGGTTAGGGTTAGGGTTAGGTTTAGTGTTAGTGTTTGGGCTGGGTTAGGGTTAGGTTTAGGGTTAGGGTTAGGGTTAGTGTTAGGGTTAGGGTTTGGCGTAGAGTTGGGGTTAGGGTTAGGGTTAGGGTTAGGGTTTGGGTTAGGTTTAGGGTTAGGGTTACTGTTAGGGTTAGTTTTAGGGTTAGGGTTAGGGTTAGGTTTAGTGTTAGTGTTTGGGCTGGGTTAGGGTTAGGTTTAGGGTTAGGGTTAGGGTTAGGGTTACGGTTTGGTTTAGAGTTAGGGTTAGGGTTAGGGTTAGGGTTAGGGCTAGGCGATACGGATAGGGTTAGGGTTAGGGATATGGTTTGGGCTTGGGTTAGTGTTAGTGTTAGGTTTAGGATTAGACTTAGGGTTAGTGTTAGGATTAGTGTTTGGGTTTGGGTTAGAGTTAGGTTTAGGTTTAGGGTTTGGGTTAGTGTTAGGGTTTGTGTTAGGGTTAGGGTTAGGGTTAGGGTTAGGGTTAGTATTAGGATTAGGTTTTGGGTTAGTGTTAGGGTTACGGTTAGGGTTAGGTTTAGATTTAGTTTTGGGTTAGGGTTAGGGTAAGGGTTTGATTTTGAGTTAGGGTTAGGGTTAAGGTTTCGATTTGGGTTCCGATTATCGTTAGGGTTAGGGTTAGGGTTAGGGTTAGGGTTTGGGTTTACTTTAGCTTTAGGGTTAGGGTTAGGTTTAGGGTTAGGGTTAGGCTTAGTGTTTGGTTTAGTGTTAGGGTTAGGGTTAGGGTTTCGGTTAGGGTTAGTATTAGGGTTAGGGTTTGGGCAATTGTTAGGATTAGGGTTAGGGTTAGGGTTTGGGTTAGGGTTAGGGTTAGGGGATAGGGTTAGGGTTAGGGTTAGGGTTAGTTTTAGGGCTTGGGTTAGAGTTAGGGTTAGGGTTAGGTTTAGGGTTAGTGTTAGGATTAGGATTTGGGTTTGGGTTAGGGTTAGGGTTAGGGTTAGGGTTTGGGTTAGTTTTAGGGTTTTGGATAGGGTTAGGGTTAGGGTAAGGGTTATTGTTAGGGTTTGTGTTAGGGTTAGGTTTAGGTTTAGGGTTAGGGTTAGGGTTAGGATTATGCTTATGGTTATGGGTAGGATTAGGGTTCGTGTTCGGGTTCGGGTTAGGGTTAGAGTTAGGGTTAGGGTTAGGATTAGGGTTAAGGTTAGGGTTTGGGTTTGGGTTCGGGTTAGATTTAGGGTTAGGGTTAGGGTTAGGTTTAGGTTTTGGGTTAGGTTTAGAGTTAGGGTTAGGGTTAGGGTTTGGTTTGGGTTAGGGTTAGTGTTACGGATAGGGTAAGCGTTCGGTTTTGGGTTAGGGTTAGGTTTAGGGTTAGGTTAGAGGTTGTTTGAGGATTAGGTTTAGGGTTAGGATTAGAGTTAGGCTTTGTTTTGGGATAGGGTTAGTGTTAGGGTTCGGGATAGGGTTTGGGTTAGGGTTACGGTTAGTGTTAGGGTTATGGTTAGGGTTTGGGTTAGGGTTAGGTTTTGTGTTAGGTTAGGGTTAGGGTTAGGGTTAAGGTGAGGTTTAGGGTTCGGGGTAGGTTTAGGGTTAGTGTTAGGGTTAGGGTTAGGGTTTGGGTTAGGTTTAGGTTTAGGGTTAGGGTTAGGGTTAGGGTTAGGTTTAGTGTTAGTGTTTGGGCTGGGTTAGGGTTAGGTTTAGGGTTAGGGTTAGGGTTAGTGTTAGGGTTAGGGTTTGGCGTAGAGTTGGGGTTAGGGTTAGGGTTAGGGTTAGGTTTAGGGCTAGGCGATATGGATAGGGTTAGGGTTAGGGTTAGGGATAGGGTTTGGGCTTGGGTTAGGGTTAGTGTTAGTTTTAGGATTAGAGTTAGGGTTAGTGTTAGGATTAGCGTTTGGGTTTGGTTTAGAGTTAGGTTTAGGGTTAGTGTTTGGGTTAGTGTTAGGGTTTGTGTTAGGGTCAGGGTTAGGGTTAGGGTTAGGGTTAGGGTTAGTATTAGGATTAGGGTTTGAGTTAGTGTTAGGGTTACGGTTAGGGTTAGGTTTAGATTTACTTTTGGGTTAGGGTTAGGTTAAGGGTTTGATTTTGAGTTAGGGTTAGGGTTAGGATTAGGTTTAGGTTTAGGGTTAGGCTTAGGGTTTTGTTTAGGGTTAGGGTTAGGGTTAGGATTTCGGATAGGGTTAGCATTAGGGTTAGGGTTTGGGCAAGTGTTAGGATTAGAGTTAGGGTTAGGGTTTGGGTTAGGGTTAGGGTTAGGTTTAGGGTTAGGGGATAGGGTTAGGGTTAGGTTTAGGGTTAGTTTTAGGGCTTGGGTTAGAGTTAGGGTTAGGGTTAGGGTTAGTGTTAGGATTAGGGTTTGGGTTTGGGTTAGGGTTAGGGTTAGGGTTTGGGTTAGTTTTAGGGTTTTGGATAGGGTTAGGGTTAGGGTAAGGGTTATTGTTAGGGTTTGTGTTAGGGTTAGGTTTAGGTTTAGGTTTAGGGTTAGGGTTAGGGTTAGGGTTACTGTTAGGATTTGGGTTTGGGTTAGGGTTGGAGTTAGGGTTAGGGTTAGGCTAAGGTTTAGGGTTAGGGTTTGGGTTAGCGTTAGGCTTGGATTTTGGGTTTAGGTTGGGGTTAGGGTTAGTGTTGGAGTTTGGGTTAGGGTTAGGATTAGGGTTTGGTTTAGGGTTAGGTGTTAGGGTTAGGGTTAGGGTTAGGGTTAGGGTTAGGGTTAGGGTTAGTTTTAGGGCTTGGGTTAGAGTTAGGGTTAGGGTTAGGTTTAGGGTTAGTGTTAGGATTAGGGTTTGGGTTTGGGTTAGGGTTAGGGTTAGGGTTAGGGTTTGGGTTAGTTTTAGGGTTTTGGATAGGGTTAGGGTTAGGGTAAGCGTTTTTGGTAGGGTTTGTGTTAGGGTTAGGTTTAGGGTTAGGGTTAGGGTTAGGGTTAGGATTATGGTTATGGTTATTGGTAGGATTAGGGTTCCTGTTCGGGTTCGGGTTAGGGTTAGAGTTAGGGTTAGGGTTAGGATTTGGGTTAAGGTTAGTGAATGGGTTTGGGTTCGGGTTAGATTTAGGGCTAGGGTTAGGGTTAGGTTAAGGTTTTGGGTTACGCTTAGAGTTAGGGTTAGGGTTAGGTGTTTGGTTTGGGTTAGGGTTAGTGTTACGGATAGGGTAAGGGTTCGGTTTTGGGTTAGGGTTAGGTTTAGGGTTAGGTTAGAGGTTGTTTGAGGATTAGGGTTAGGGTTAGGATTAGAGTTAGGCTTTGTTTTGGGATAGGGTTAGTGTTAGGGTTCGGGATAGGGTTTGGGTTAGGGTTCCGGTTAGGGTTAGGGTTATGGTTAGGGTTTGGGTTAGGGTTAGGTTTTGTGTTAGGTTAGGGTTAGGGTTAGGGTTAAGGTGAGGTTTAGGGTTCGGGGTAGGTTTAGGGTTAGTGTTAGGGTTAGGGTTAGGGTTTGGGTTAGGTTTAGGTTTAGGGTTAGGGTTAGGGTTAGGGTTAGGTTTAGTGTTAGTGTTTGGGCTGGGTTAGGGTTAGGTTTAGGGTTAGGGTTAGGGTTAGTGTTAGGGTTAGGGTTTGGCGTAGAGTTGGGTTTAGGGTTAGGGTTAGGGTTAGGGTTTGGGTTAGGTTTAGGGTTAGGGTTACTGTTAGGGTTAGTTTTAGGGTTAGGGTTAGGGTTAGGTTTAGTGTTAGTGTTTGGGCTGGGTTAGGGTTAGGTTTAGGGTTAGGGTTAGGGTTAGGGTTACGGTTTGGTTTAGAGTTAGGGTTAGGGTTAGGGTTAGGGTTAGGGCTAGGCGATACGGATAGGGTTAGGGTTAGGGATATGGTTTGGGCTTGGGTTAGGGTTAGTGTTAGGTTTAGGATTAGACTTAGGGTTAGTGTTAGGATTAGTGTTTGGGTTGGGGTTAGAGTTAGGTTTAGGTTTAGGGTTTGGGTTAGTGTTAGGGTTTGTGTTAGGGTTAGGGTTAGGGTTAGGGTTAGGGTTAGGGTTAGTATTAGGATTAGGTTTTGGGTTAGTGTTAGGGTTACGGTTAGGGTTAGGTTTAGATTTAGTTTTGGGTTAGGGTTAGGTTAAGGGTTTGATTTTGAGTTAGGGTTAGGGTTAAGGTTTCGATTTGGGTTCCGATTATCGTTAGGGTTAGGGTTAGGGTTAGGGTTAGGGTTTGGGTTTACTTTAGCTTTAGGGTTAGGGTTAGGTTTAGGGTTAGGGTTAGGCTTAGTGTTTGGTTTAGTGTTAGGGTTAGGGTTAGGGTTTCGGTTAGGGTTAGTATTAGGGTTAGGGTTTGGGCAATTGTTAGGATTAGGGTTAGGGTTAGGGTTTGGGTTAGGGTTAGGGTTAGGGGATAGGGTTAGGGTTAGGGTTAGGGTTAGTTTTAGGGCTTGGGTTAGAGTTAGGGTTAGGGTTAGGTTTAGGGTTAGTGTTAGGATTAGGATTTGGGTTTGGGTTAGGGTTAGGGTTAGGGTTAGGGTTTGGGTTAGT
This sequence comes from Eospalax fontanierii, assembly GCA_035773235.1. Lineage (NCBI taxonomy): Eukaryota > Metazoa > Chordata > Mammalia > Rodentia > Spalacidae > Eospalax > Eospalax fontanierii. The sequence continues at coordinate 151,012 of CM069533.1, read as the reverse complement.
TTTAGGGTTTTGGATAGGGTTAGGGTTAGGGTAAGGGTTATTGTTAGGGTTTGTGTTAGTGTTAGGTTTAGGTTTAGGGTTAGGGTTAGGGTTAGGATTATGCTTATGGTTATGGGTAGCATTAGGGTTCGTGTTCGGGTTCGGGTTAGGGTTAGAGTTAGGGTTAGGGTTAGGAATAGGGTTAAGGTTAGGGTTTGGGTTTGGGTTCGGGTTAGTTTTAGGGTTAGGGTTAGGGTTAGGTTTAGGTTTTGGGTTAGGTTTAGAGTTAGGGTTAGGGTTAGGGTTTGGTTTGGGTTAGGGTTAGTGTTACGGATAGGGTAAGGGTTCGGTTTTGGGTTAGGGTTAGGTTTAGGTTTAGGTTAGAGGTTGTTTGAGGATTAGGTTTAGGGTTAGGATTAGAGTTAGGCTTTGTTTTGGGATAGGGTTAGTGTTAGGGTTCGGGATAGGGTTTGGGTTAGGGTTACGGTTAGGGTTAGAGTTATGGTTAGGGTTTGGGTTAGGGTTAGGTTTTGTGTTAGGTTAGGGTTAGGGTTAGGGTTAAGGTGAGGTTTAGGGTTCGGGGTAGGTTTAGGGTTAGTGTTAGGGTTAGGGTTAGGGTTTGGGTTAGGTTTAGGTTTAGGGTTAGGGTTGGGGTTAGGGTTAGGTTTAGTGTTAGTGTTTGGGCTGGGTTAGGGTTAGGTTTAGGGTTAGGGTTAGGGTTAGTGTTAGGGTTAGGGTTTGGCGTAGAGTTGGGGTTAGGGTTAGGGTTAGGGTTAGGATTAGGGCTAGGCGATATGGATAGGGTTAGGGTTAGGGTTAGGGATAGGGTTTGGGCTTGGGTTAGGGTTAGTGTTAGTTTTAGGATTAGAGTTAGGGTTAGTGTTAGGATTAGCGTTTGGGTTTGGTTTAGAGTTAGGTTTAGGGTTAGTGTTTGGGTTAGTGTTAGGGTTTGTGTTAGGGTCAGGGTTAGGGTTAGGGTTAGGGTTAGGGTTAGTATTAGGATTAGGGTTTGGGTTAGTGTTAGGGTTACGGTTAGGGTTAGGTTTAGATTTACTTTTGGGTTAGGGTTAGGTTAAGGGTTTGATTTTGAGTTAGGGTTAGGGTTAGGATTAGGTTTAGGGTTAGGGTTAGGCTTAGGGTTTTGTTTAGGGTTAGGGTTAGGGTTAGGATTTCGGATAGGGTTAGCATTAGGGTTAGGGTTTGGGCAAGTGTTAGGATTAGGTTTAGGGTTAGGGTTTGGGTTAGGGTTAGGGTTAGGTTTAGGGTTAGGGGATAGGGTTAGGGTTAGGTTTAGGGTTAGTTTTAGGGCTTGGGTTAGAGTTAGGGTTAGGGTTAGGGTTAGTGTTAGGATTAGGGTTTGGGTTTGGGTTAGGGTTAGGGTTAGGGTTTGGGTTAGTTTTAGGGTTTTGGATAGGGTTAGGGTTAGGGTAAGGGTTATTGTTAGGGTTTGTGTTAGGGTTAGGTTTAGGTTTAGGTTTAGGGTTAGGGTTAGGGTTAGGGTTACTGTTAGGATTTGGGTTTGGGTTAGGGTTGGAGTTAGGGTTAGGGTTAGGCTAAGGTTTAGGGTTAGGGTTTGGGTTAGCGTTAGGCTTGGATTTTGGGTTTAGGTTAGCGTTAGGGTTAGTGTTGGAGTTTGGGTTAGGGTTAGGATTAGGGTTTGGTTTAGGGTTAGGTGTTAGGGTTAGGGTTAGGGTTAGGGTTAGGGTTAGGGTTAGGGTTAGTTTTAGGGCTTGGGTTAGAGTTAGGGTTAGGGTTAGGTTTAGGGTTAGTGTTAGGATTAGGGTTTGGGTTTGGGTTAGGGTTAGGGTTAGGGTTAGGGTTAGGGTTAGGGTTTGGGTTAGTTTTAGGGTTTTGGATAGGGTTAGGGTTAGGGTAAGCGTTATTGGTAGGGTTTGTGTTAGGGTTAGGTTTAGGTTTAGGGTTAGGGTTAGGGTTAGGGTTAGGATTATGGTTATGGTTATGGGTAGGATTAGGGTTCCTGTTCGGGTTCGGGTTAGGGTTAGAGTTAGGGTTAGGGTTAGGATTAGGGTTAAGGTTAGGGTTTGGGTTTGGGTTCGGGTTAGATTTAGGGTTAGGGTTAGGGTTAGGTTTAGGTTTTGGGTTAGGTTTAGAGTTAGGGTTAGGGTTAGGGTTTGGTTTGGGTTAGGGTTAGTGTTACGGATAGGGTAAGGGTTCGGTTTTGGGTTAGGGTTAGGTTTAGGGTTAGGTTAGAGGTTGTTTGAGGATTAGGGTTAGGGTTAGGATTAGAGTTAGGCTTTGTTTTGGGATAGGGTTAGTGTTAGGGTTCGGGATAGGGTTTGGTTTAGGGTTACGGTTAGGGTTAGGGTTATGGTTAGGGTTTGGGTTAGGGTTAGGTTTTGTGTTAGGTTAGGGATAGGGTTAGGGTTAAGGTGAGGTTTAGGGTTCGGGGTAGGTTTAGGGTTAGTGTTAGGGTTAGGGTTAGGGTTAGGGTTTGGGTTAGGTTTAGAGTTAGGGTTAGGGTTAGGGTTAGGGTTAGGGTTAGGGTCAGGTTTAGTGTTAGTGTTTGGGCTGGGTTAGGGTTAGGTTTAGGGTTAGGGTCAGGGTTAGTGTTAGGGTTAGGGTTTGGCTTAGAGTTGGGGTTAGGTTTAGGGTTAGGGTTAGGATTAGGGCTAGGCGATATGGATAGGGTTAGGGTTAGGGTAAGGGATAGGGTTTGGGCTTGGGTTAGGGTTAGTGTTAGTTTTAGGATTAGAGTTAGGGTTAGTGTTAGGATTAGCGTTTGGGTTTGGGTTAGAGTTAGGTTTAGGGTTAGGGTTTGGGTTAGTGTTAGGGTTTGTGTTAGGGTTAGGGTTACCGTTAGGGTTAGGGTTAGTATTAGGATTAGGGTTTGGGTTAGTGTTATGGTTACGGTTAGGGTTAGGTTTAGATTTAGTTTTGGGTTAGGGTTAGGTTAAGGGTTTGATTTTGAGTTAGGGTTAGGGTTAGGATTAGGTTTAGGGTTAGGGTTAGGTTTAGGGTTTGGTTTAGGGGTAGGGTTAGGGTTAGGATTTCGGTTAGGGTTAGCATTAGGGTTAGGGTTTGGGCAAGTGTTAGGATTAGGGTTAGGGTTAGGGTTTGGGTTAGGATTAGGGTTAGGTTTAGGGTTAGGGGATAGGGTTAGGGTTAGGTTTAGGGTTAGTTTTAGGGCTTGGGTTAGAGTTAGGGTTAGGGTTAGGGTTAGTGTTAGGATTAGGGTTTGGGTTTGGGTTAGGGTTAGGGTTAGTGTTTGGGTTAGTTTTAGGGTTTTGGATAGGGTTAGGGTTAGGTTAAGGGTTATTGTTAGGGTTTGTGTTAGGGTTAGGTTTAGGTTTAGGGTTAGGGTTAGGGTTAGGGTTAGGGTTACTGTTAGGATTAGGGTTTGGGTTAGGGTTGGGGTTAGGGTTAGGGTTAGGCTTAGGTTTAGGGTTAGGGTTTGGGTTAGCATTAGGCTTGGATTTTGGGTTTGGGTTAGGGTTAGGGTTAGGGTTAGGATTAGGGTTTGGTTTAGGGTTAGGGGTTAGGGTTAGGGTTAGGGTTAGGGTTAGGTTTTGGTT
>CM069533.1:115000-142500 GCA_035773235.1 Eospalax fontanierii | reverse complement strand
TTAGGGTTAGGGTTAGTGTTAGGATTAGGGTTTGGGTTTGGGTTAGGGTTAGGGTTAGGGTTTGGGTTAGTTTTAGGGTTTTGGATAGGGTTAGGGTTAGGGTAAGGGTTATTGTTAGGGTTTGTGTTAGGGTTAGGTTTAGGTTTAGGGTTAGGGTTAGGGTTAGGGTTAGGGTTAGGGTTAGGGTTACTGTTAGGATTAGGGTTTGGGTTAGGGTTGGAGTTAGGGTTAGGGTTAGGCTTAGGTTTAGGGTTAGGGTTTGGGTTAGCGTTAGGCTTGGATTTTGGGTTTGGGTTAGGGTTAGGGTTAGGGTTGGAGTTTGGGTTAGGGTTAGGATTAGGGTTTGGTTTAGGGTTAGGGGTTAGGGTTAGGGTTAGGGTTAGGGTTAGGGTTAGTTTTAGGGCTTGGGTTAGAGTTAGGGTTAGGGTTAGGTTTAGGGTTAGTGTTAGGATTAGGGTTTGGGTTTGGGTTAGGGTTAGGGTTAGGGTTAGGGTTTGGGTTAGTTTTAGGGTTTTGGATAGGGTTAGGGTTAGGGTAAGGGTTATTGTTAGGGTTTGTGTTAGGGTTAGGTTTAGGTTTAGGGTTAGGGTTAGGGTTAGGATTATGGTTATGGTTATGTGTAGGATTAGGGTTCGTGTTCGGGTTCGGGTTAGGGTTAGAGTTAGGGTTAGGGTTAGGATTAGGGTTAAGGTTAGGGTTTGGGTTTGGGTTCGGGTTAGATTTAGGGTTAGGGTTAGGGTTAGGTTTAGGTTTTGGGTTAGGTTTAGAGTTAGGGTTAGGGTTAGGGTTTGGTTTGGGTTAGGGTTAGTGTTACGGATAGGGTAAGGGTTCGGTTTTGGGTTAGGGTTAGGTTTAGGGTTAGGTTAGAGGTTGTTTGAGGATTAGGGTTAGGGTTAGGATTAGAGTTAGGCTTTGTTTTGGGATAGGGTTAGTGTTAGGGTTCGGGATAGGGTTTGGGTTAGGTTACGGTTAGGGTTAGGGTTATGGTTAGGGTTTGGGTTAGGGTTAGGTTTTGTGTTAGGTTAGGGTTAGGGTTAGGGTTAAGGTGAGGTTTAGGGTTCGGGGTAGGTTTAGGGTTAGTTTTAGGGTTAGGGTTAGGGTTTGGGTTAGGTTTAGGGTTAGGGTTAGTGTTAGGGTTAGGGTTAGGGTTAGGTTTAGTGTTAGTGTTTGGGCTGGGTTAGCGTTAGGTTTAGGGTTAGGGTTAGGGTCAGTGTTAGGGTTAGGGTTTGGCTTAGAGTTGGGGTTAGGGTTAGGGTTAGGGTTAGGGCTAGGCGATATGGATAGTGTTAGGGTTAGGGTTAGGGATAGGGTTTGGGCTTGGGTTAGGGTTAGTGTTAGTTTTAGGATTAGAGTTAGGGTTAGTGTTAGGATTAGCGTTTGGGTTTGGGTTAGAGTTAGGTTTAGGGTTAGGGTTTGGGTTAGTGTTAGGGTTTGTGTTAGGGTTAGGGTTAGGGTTAGGGTTAGGGTTAGGGTTAGTATTAGGATTAAGGTTAGCGTTAGTGTTAGGGTTACGGTTAGGGTTAGGTTTAGATTTAGTTTTGGGTTAGGGTTAGGTTAAGGGTTTGATTTTGAGGTAGGGTTAGGGTTAAGGTTTCGATTTGGGTTCGGATTATCGTTAGGGTTAGGGTTAGGGTTAGGGTTAGGGTTTGGGTTTGGTTTAGCTTTAGGGTTAGGGTTATGTTTAGGGTTAGGGTTAGGCTTAGTGTTTGGTTTAGTGTTAGGGTTAGGGTTAGGGTTTGGGTTAGGTTTAGGGTTAGGGTTAGGGTTAGGGTTAGAGTTAGTGTTAGGTTTAGTGTTAGTGTTTGGGCTGGGTTAGGGTTAGGTTTAGGGTTAGGGTTAGGGTTAGTGTTAGGGTTAGGGTTTGGCTTAGAGTTGGGGTTACGGTTAGGGTTAGGGTTAGGATTAGGGCTAGGCGATATGGATAGGGTTAGGGTTAGGGTTAGGGATAGGGTTTGGGCTTGGGTTAGGGTTAGTGTTAGTTTTAGGATTAGAGTTACGGTTAGTGTTAGGATTCGCGTTTGGGTTTGGGTTAGAGTTAGGTTTAGGGTTAGTGTTTGGGTTAGTGTTAGGGCTTGTGTTAGGGTTAGGGCTAGGGTTAGGGTTAGGGTTAGTATTAGGATTAGGGTTTGGGTTAGTGTTAGGGTTACTGTTAGGGTTAGGTTTAGATTTAGTTTTGGGTTAGGGTTAGGTTAAGGGTTTGATTTTGAGTTAGGGTTAGGGTTACGATTAGGTTTAGGGTTAGGGTTAGGCTTAGGGTTTGGTTTAGGGTTAGGGTTAGGGTTAGGATTTCGGTTAGGGTTAGCATTAGGGTTAGGGTTTGGGCAAGTGTTAGGATTAGGGTTAGGGTTAGGGTTTGGGTTAGGGTTAGGGTTAGGTTTAGGGTTAGGGGATAGGGTTAGGGTTAGGTTTAAGGTTATATTTAGGGTTTGGGTTAGAGTTAGGGTTAGGGTTAGGGTTAGGGTTAGTGTTAGGATTAGGGTTTGGGTTTGGGTTAGGGTTAGGGTTAGGGTTTGGGTTAGTTTTAGGGTTTTGGATAGGGTTAGGGTTGGGCTAAGGGTTATTGTTAGGGTTTGTGTTGGGGTTAGGTTATGTTTAGGGTTAGGGTTAGGGTTAGGGTTAGGGTTACTGTTAGCATTAGGGTTTGGGTTAGGGTTGGAGTTAGGGTTAGGGTTAGGCTTAGGTTTAGGGTTAGGGTTTGGGTTAGCGTTAGGCTTGGATTTTGGGTTTGGGTTAGGGTTAGGGTTAGGGTTGGAGTTTGGGTTAGGGTTAGGATTAGGGTTTGGTTTAGGGTTAGGGGTTAGGGTTAGGGTTAGGGTTAGGGTTATGGTTAGGGTTAGTTTTAGGGCTTGGGTTAGAGTTAAGGTTAGGGTTAGGTTTAGGGTTAGTGTTAGGATTAGGGTTTGGGTTTGGGTTAGGGTTAGGGTTAGGGTTAGGGTTTGGGTTAGTTTTAGGGTTTTGGATAGGGTTAGGGTTAGGGTAAGGGTTATTGTTAGGGTTTGTGTTAGGGTTAGGTTTAGGTTTAGGGTTAGGGTTAGGGTTAGGATTATGGTTATGGTTATGGGTAGGATTAGGGTTCGTGTTCGGGTTCGGGTTAGGGTTAGAGTTAGGGTTAGGGTTAGGATTAGTGTTAAGGTTAGGGTTTGGGTTTGGGTTCGGGTTAGATTTAGGGTTAGGGTTAGGGTTAGGTTTAGGTTTTGGGTTAGGTTTAGAGTTAGGGTTAGGGTTAGGGTTTGGTTTGGGTTAGGGTTAGTGTTATGGATAGGGTAAGGGTTCGGTTTTGGGTTAGGGTTAGGTTTAGGGTTAGGTTAGAGGTTGTTTGAGGATTAGGGTTAGGGTTAGGATTAGAGTTAGGCTTTGTTTTGGGATAGGGTTAGTGTTAGGGTTCGGGATAGGGTTTGGGTTAGGGTTACGGTTAGGGTTAGGGTTATGGTTAGGTTTTGGGTTAGGGTTAGGTTTTGTGTTAGGTTAGGGTTAGGGTTAGGGTTAAGGTGAGGTTTAGGGTTCGGGGTAGGTTTAGGGTTAGTGTTAGGGTTAGGGTTAGGGTTTGGGTTAGGTTTAGGGGTAAGGTTAGGGTTAGGGTTAGGGTTAGGTTTAGTGTTAGTGTTTGGGCTGGGTTAGGGTTAGGTTTAGGGTTAGGGTTAGGGTCAGTGTTAGGGTTAGGGTTCGGCTTAGAGTTGGGGTTAGGGTTAGGGTTAGGGTTAGGGTTAGGGTTAGGGCTAGGCGATATGGATAGGGTTAGGGTTAGGGTTAGGGATAGGGTTTGGGCTTGGGTTAGGGTTAGTGTTAGTTTTAGGATTAGAGTTAGGGTTAGTGTTAGGATTAGTGTTTGGGTTTGGGTTAGAGTTAGGTTTAGGGTTAGGGTTTGGGTTAGTGTTAGGGTTTGTGTTAGGGTTAGGGTTAGGGTTAGGGTTAGGGTTAGTATTAGGATTAGGGTTTGGGTTAGTGTTAGGGTTACGGTTCGGGTTAGGTTTAGATTTAGTTTTGGGTTAGGGTTAGGTTAAGGGTTTGATTTTGAGTTAGGGTTATGGTTAGGATTAGGTTTAGGGTTAGGGTTAGGCTTAGGGTTTGGTTTAGGGTTAGGTTTAGGGTTAGGATTTTGGTTAGGGTTACCATTAGGGTTAGGGTTTGGGCAAGTGTTAGGGTGAGGGTGAGGGGTAGGGTTTGGGTTAGGGTTAGGGTTAGGTTTAGGGTTAGGGGATAGGGTTAGGTTTAGGGTTAGTTTTAGGGCTTGGGTTAGAGTTAGGGTTAGGGTTAGTGTTAGTGTTAGGATTAGCGTTTGGGTTTGGGTTAGGGTTAGGGTTAGGGTTTGGGTTAGTTTTAGGGTTTTGGATAGGGTTAGGGTTAGGGTAAGGGTTATTGTTAGGGTTTGTGTTAGGGTTAGATTTAGGTTTAGGGTTAGGGTTAGGGTTAGGGTTACTGTTAGGATCAGGGTTTGGGTTAGGGTTGGGGTTAGGGTTAGGGTTAGGCTTAGGTTTAGGTTTAGGGTTCGGGTTAGCGTTAGGCGTGGATTTTGGGTTTGGGTTAGGGTTGGAGTTTGGGTTAGGGTTAGGATTAGGGTTAGGGTTAGAGTTAGGGTTAGGGTTAGGGTTAGGGTTAGGGTTAGGGTTAGGCGATACGGATAGTGTTAGGGTTAGGGTTAGGGTTAGGGTTTGGGCTTGGGTTAGGGTTAGTGTTAGGTTTAGGATTAGAGTTAGGGTTTGTGTTAGGATTAGGGTTTGGGTTTGGGTTAGAGTTAGGTTTAGGGTTAGGGTTTGGGTTAGTGTTAGGGTTTGGGATAGGATTTGGGTTAGGGTAAGGGTTAGGGTTAGGGTTTGTGTTAGGGTTAGGGTTAGGGTTAGGGTTAGTATTAGGATTAGGGTTTGGGTTAGTGTTAGGGTTACGGTTAGGGTTAGGGTTAGGGTTAGGTTTGGATTTAGTTTTGGGTTAGGGTTTGGATAAGGGTTCGGTTTTGAGTTAGGGTTAGGGTTAGGGTTAAGGTTTGGATTTGGGTTCGGATTATCGTTAGGGTTAGGGTTAGGGTTAGGGTTTGGGTTTGCGTTAGGGTTAGGGTTAGGGTTAGGTTTAGGGTTAGGTTTACGGTTTGGTTTAGGGTTACGTTTAGGGTTAGGGTTTCGCTTAGGGTTAGCATTAGGGTTAGGGTTTGGGCAAGTATTAGGGTTAGGGTTAGGGTTAGGGTTTGGGTTAGGGTTAGGGTTAAGGTTAGGGTTAGGGAATAGGGTTAGGGTTAGGGTTAGGGTTAGTTTTAGGGCTTGGGTTAGAGTTAGTGTTAGGGTTATGTTTAGGGTTAGTGTTAGAATTAGGGTTTGGGTTTGGGTTAGGGTTAGGGTTAGGGTTTCGGTTACTTTTAGGGTTTTGGAAAGGGTTAGGGTTAGGGTAAGGGTTATTGTTAGGGTTTGTGTTAGTGTTAGGTTTAGGGTTAGGGTTAGGGTTAGGGTTAGGGTTAGGGTTAGGGTTACTGTTAGGATAAGTGTTTGGGTTAGGTTTAGGTTTAGGGTTAGGGTTACGGTTAGGGTTAGGGTTAGGTTTAGGTTTAGGGTTTGGGTTAGGGTTATGGTTATGTTTATGGTTAGGATTAGGTTTCGGGTTCGGGTTCGGGTTAGGGTTAGAATTAGGGTTAGGGTTAGGATTAGGGTTAAGGTTAGGGTTTGGATTTGGGTTCGGGTTAGATTTAGGGTTAGGGTTAGGGTTAGGTTTAGGTTTTGGGTTAGGTTTAGGTTTAGGTTTTTGGTTAGGTTTAGGGTTAGGGTTAGGGTTAGGGTTTGGTTTGGGTTAGGGATAGTGTTACGGATAGGGTAAGGCTTCGGCTTTGGGTTAGGGTTAGGTTTAGGGTTAGGTTAGAGGTTGGTTAAGAATTAGGGTTAGGGATAGGATTAGAGTTAGGGTTTGGTTTGGGATAGGGTTAGTGTTTGTGTTAGGGATAGGGTTTGGGTTAGGGTTACGGTTAGGGTTAGGGTTAGGGTTAGGGTTTGGGTTCGGGTTAGGGTTTGTGTTAGGTTAGGGTTAGGGTTAGGGTTAAGGTGAGGTTTAGGGTTTGGGGTAGGTTTAGGGTTAGTGTTAGGGTTAGGGTTAGGGTTTGGGTTAGGTTTAGGGTTAGGGTTTGGGTTACCCTTACGGTTAGGTTTAGTGTTAGTCTTTCGCCTTGGCTTAGGGTTAGGTTTAGGGTTAGGGTTAGGTTTTGGGTTAGTGTTAGGGTTTGGGATAGGATTAGGGTTAGGGTAAGGGTTATGGTTAGGGTTTGTGTTAGCGTGAGAGTTAGGGTTAGGGTTAGGGTTAGTATTAGGATTAGGGTTTAGGTTAGTGTTAGGGTTACGGTTAGGGTTAAGGTTTGGGATAGCGTTAGGGTTGGAGTTTGGGTTTGGGTTAGGGTTTGGGTTGGGGTTAGGGTTTGGGTTAAGGTTAGGATTAGGGTTAGGATTAGGGTTAGGGGATAGGGTTAGGTTTAGGGTTAGGATTTCGGTTAGGGCTAGGGTAGGGTTAGGGTAAGGGTTAGGGTTAGGGTTATGGTTATGGTTAGGGTTAGGATTAGGGTTAGGGTAAGGGTTAGGGTTAGGGTTAGGGTTAGGGTTAGGGTTAGGGTTAGGGCTTGGCGATTAGGGTTAGGGTTAGGGTTAGGGTTAGGGTTAGGGTTAGGGTTAGTGTTAGGGTTAGGGTTAGGGTTAGGGTTAGGGTTAGGGTTAGGGTTAGGGTTAGGGTTAGGGTTTGGGGTAGGTTTAGGGTTAGTGTTAGGGTTAGGGTTAGGGTTTGGGTTAGGTTTAGGGTTAGGGTTAGGGTTAGGGTTATTGTTAGGTTTAGTGTTAGTGTTTGGGCTTGGGTTAGGGTTAGGTTTAGGGTTAGGGTTAGGGTTAGGGTTAGGGTTAGGGCTTGGCGATAGGGATAGGCTTAGGGTTAGGGTTAGGGTTATGGTTTGGCGTTGCGTTAGGGTTAGTGTTAGGTTTAGGATTAGAGTTAGGGTTAGTGTTAGGATTAGGGTTTGGTTTTATGTTAGAGTTAGGTTTAGGGTTAGGGTTTGGGTTAGTGTTAGGGTTTGGGATAGGATTAGGCTTAGGGTAAGGGTTAGGGTTAGGGTTTGTGTTAGGGTTAGGGTTAGGATTAGAGTTAGGGTTAAGTTTTGGTTTAGGGTTAGGGTTAAGGTTAGGGTTTGGGTTAGGGTTAGGGTTAATTTTAAGGTTAGGTTTAGGGGATAGGTTTAGGGTTTGTTTTGGTTTAGGGTAAGGTTTAGGGTTAGGGTTAGGGTTACGGTTAGGGTTTGGTTTAGGTTTAGTTTTAGAGTTTGTGTTAGGGTTAGGATTAGCGTTAGGGTTAGGGTTTGGGTTAGGGTTAGGGTTAGGGTTAGGGTTTGGGTTTGGGTTAGGTTTAGGTTTAGTGTTAGGGTTAGGGTTTGGGATAGGGTTAGATTTGGGGTTAGGGTCAGGGTTAGGTTTTGGGTTAGGGTTGGGTTAGGGTTAGGGTTAAGGTTAGGGTTTGGGTTAGTGTTAGGGTTAGGGTTAGAGTTAGGGTTAGGTCTATGTGATAGGGATAGGGTTAGGGTTAGGTTTAGGGTTAGGGGTTAGGGTTAGGGTTAGGGTTAGGATTTGGGTTTTGGTTAGTGTTATGATTAGGGTTAGGGTTAGGGTTAGGGTTAGGATTACGGTTAGTGTTAGGGTTAGGGTTTGGGTTAGGGTTAGTGTCATGGTTTGGTTTTGAGTTAGGTTTAGGGTTATGGTTAGGGTTAGGGTTAGGGTTACGGTTAGGGTTCGGGTGTGGGTTTGCGTTAGGGTTAGGCTTAGGGTTAGGGTTAGGGTAAGTGTTAGTGTTAGGGCTTGGGTAAGGGGTAGGGTTAGGGTTAGGGTTAGGGTTTCATTCAGGGTTAGGTTTAGGGTTCAGTTTAGGTTTAGGGTGAGGGTATGGGTTAGGGTTAGGCTTAGGGTTAGGGTTACGGTAAGTGTTAGGGTTAGGGTTTGGATTAGGGTTAGAGTTAGGGTTTGGGTTTGGATTAGGTTTAGGTTTAGGGTTAGGGTTTGGGTTAGCATTACGTTTAGGGTTTGCGTTAGAGTTAAAGTAAGGTATAGGGTTAGGGTTTGGGTTAGGTAAAGGGTTAGGGTTAGGGTTAGGGTGAGGGTTAGTTTTAGCGTTAGGGTTAGGGGATAGGGGTTAGCCTTATGGGTAGGGTAAGGGTTAGGTTTAGGGTTTGGGTTTGGGTTTGGGTCAGGTTTAGGTTTAGGGTTAGGTTTTGTGTTTGGGTTACGGTTATGGTTAGGGTTATGGTTAGGGTTAGGGTTTTGTTTGGGTTAGAGTTAGTGTTAGGGTTATGGTTAGGTTTAGGTTTTGGGTTAGGGTTAGGGTTAGGGTTAAGGTTTGGGTATGGGTTTGGGTTAGTTTTAAGGTTAGGGTTAGAGTTTGGGTTTGGGTTAGGATTAGTGTTAGGGTTTGGGTTAGGGTTAGGATTAGGGTTAGGGTTTAGGGTTTATGGTTAGGGTTCGGGTTAGGGTTAGGGTTAGGGTTAGGGTTTCGGTTAGGATTTGGGTTAGGGTTAAGGTTAGGCATAGGGTTAGGGGTTAGGGTTAGTGTTAGGGTTAGTGTTCAGGTTAGGGTTAGGGTTAGGGTTAGTGTTACGGTTAGGGTTTGAGTTAGGGTTAGTGATAGTGTTAGGGTTAGGGTTAGGGTTTGGGTTTTGGTTAGTGTTATGATTAGGGTTAGGGTTTGGGTTAGGGTTACGTTTAGGGTTTGCGTTATAGTTAGAGTAAGGTATAGGGTTAGGGTTTGGGTTAGGTTAAGGGTTAGGTTTAGAGTTAGGGTTAGGGTTAGGTTTAGGTTTAGGGTTAGGGTTTGGGTTATGGTTAGGGGTTTGGGGTGAGCCTTATGGTTAGGATAAGGGTTACGTTTAGGGTTTATGTTTGGGTCAGGTTTAGGTTTAGGGTTAGGGTTTACGTTTTGGTCACGGTTATGGTTAGGGTTAAGGTTAGGGTTCGGGTTTTGTTTGGGTTAGGGTTAGTGTTAGGGTTATGGTTATGTTTTGGGTTTGGGTTAGGGTTAGGGTTAGGGTTAGGGTTTGTGTTAGGGTTTTGGTTAGGGTTAAGGTTAGGGTTAGGGTTTGGGTTTGGGTTAGGATTATGGTTAGGGTTTGGATTAGGTTTAGGCTTAGGGTTAGGGTTTAGGGTTTAGGGTTAGGGTTCGGGTTAGGGTTAGGCTTAGGGTTAGGGTTTGGGTTAGTATTTGGGTTAGGCTTAAGTTTAGGGTTAGGGTGAGGGCTTAGGGTTAGCGTTAGGGTTAGGGTTAGTGTTCGGGTTAGGGTTAGGTTTAGGATTAGTGTTACGGTTAGGGTTTGGGTTAGGGTTAGTGACAGTGTTATGGTTAGGGTTAGGGTTTGGGTTAGGGTTAGATTTAGGATTAGAGTTAGGGTTAAGATTTGGTTTAGGTTTAGGGTTAAGGTTAGCGTTTGGGTTTGGGTTAAGGTTAGGGGTTAGGTTTAGGGTTTGTTTTGGTTTAGGCTTAGGTTTAGGGTTAAGGTTAGGGTTACGGTTAGGGTTTGGTTTAGGGTTAGTTTTAGAGTTTGGGTTAGGGTTAGGGTTGGGGTTAGGGTTAGGGTTTGGGTTAGGGTTAGGGTTAGGGTTTGGGTTTGGGTTAGGTTAGGTTTAGGGTTAGGGTTAGGGTTTGGGTTAGGGTTAGATTTGGGTTTAGGCTCAGGGTTAGGTTTTGGGTTAGGGTTGGGTTAGGGTTAGGGTTAGGGTTAGAGTTTGGGTTAGAGTTAGGGTTAGGGTTAGGGTTAGGGTTTGGGTTTGGGTTGGGTTTATGGTTAGGTTTAGTGTTAGTGCTAGGGATTGGGTTAGGGTTATGGTTAGTGTTAGGGTTAGGGTTTGCTTTAGGTTTTGGTTTAGGGTTAGGTTTAGGGTTTGGGTTAGGCTTAATTTTAGGTTTTGGGTTAGGGTTAGGGTTAGGGTTAGGATTAAAGTTAGGGTTAGGTTTTGGGTTAGGGTTAGAGTTAGGGTTAGGGTTAGGTTTAGGGTTAGTGTTAGGGTTAGCATTAGTGTTAGGGTTAGGTGTTAGGGATAGGGTGAGGGTTAGGTTTACGGTCAGGGTTTGGGTTTGGGTTAGGGTTAGGGTTAAGTTTAGGGTTAGGGTTAGGGTTACTTTTAGGATTAGGGTTTGGGTTTTTGTTATGGTTAGGTTTAGGCTTAGGGTTTGGGTTAGTGTTAGGGTTTGGGATGGGGTTAGGGTTTGGGTTAGGGTGAGGGTTGAAGTTTGGGTTTGGGTTAGGTTTAGGGTTAGGTTTAGGTATAGGGTAAGGATTTGGGTTAGGTTTAGTGTTAGGCTTAGGGTTAGGGTTAGGGTTACTGTTAGGGTATAGGGTTTAGTGTTAGGGTTTGGGTTTGGGTTCGGGTTAGGGTTACGGTTTGGTTTAGTGTTTGGGTTAGGGTTAAGGTTAGAGTTAGGGTTAGGAGTTAGGGTTAGGGTTAGGGTTAGTGTTATGGTTAGGATTAGGGTTAGGTTTAGGGTTACGGTTTGGGTTAGATTTTAGGTTTGGGCTAGGGTTAGGGTTAGGGTTAGTTTTAGGGCTTGGGTTAGGGTTAGGGTTAGGGTTAGGGATTGGGTTTAGGTCAGGTTTAGGGTGAGGGTTAGGCTTAGGGTTAGAGTTTGGGTTTGGGTTAGGTTTAGTTTTAGAGTTAGGGTTAGGGTTAGGTTAGAGTTAGGGTTTGGGTTTGGATTAGAGTAATGTATAGGGTTAGGGTTTGGTTTAGGTTTAGGGTTAGGTTTAGGGTTTGGGTTAGGGTTTGGTTTAGGGTTAGGGTGTGTGTTAGATTAAGGTTAGGGTTAGGGTTAAGGTTTCGTTTAGGGTTTGGGGTAGGTTTAGGTTTAAGTTTAGGGTTAGGGTTAGTGTTTGGTTTAGGTTTAGGGTTAGGGTTAAGGGTAGGGTTTGAGTTAAGGTTAGGGTTAGGTTTAGTGTTAGTGTTTGGACTTGGGTTAGGGTTAGGTTTAGGGTTAGGGTTAGGGTTGGGGTTAGGGTTTGGCTTAGGGTTAGGGTTAGTGTTAGAGTTAGGGTTAGGGTTAGGGCTAGGGAATAGGGATAGGGTTAGGGTTAGGGTTTGTGCTTGGGTTAGGGTTAGTGTTAGGGTTAGGATTAGAGTTAGGGTTAGTGTTAGGATCAGGGTTTGGGTTTGAGTTAGGGTTAGGGTTAGGGTTAGCGTTAGGGTTTGAGTTTGGGTTTGGGTTAGGGTTAGGGTTAGGGTTAGGGTTTGGGTTAGGGTTAGGGTTAGGTTTAGGTTTAGCGTTAGGGTTGGAGTTTGGGTTTGGGTTAGGTTTATGTTTAAGTTTTGGGTTAGGCTTAGGGTTAGGACTAGGGTTAGGTTTTGGTTTGGGTTAGGGTTAATGTTACGGATAGGGTAAGGGTTAGGTTTGGGGTTAGGGTTAGGTTTAGGGTTACTGTTAGAGGTTGGATTAGGGTCAGGGTTAGGGTTAGGGTTAGGGTTAGGGATTGGTTTGGGGTAGGGTTAGTGTTAGGGTTAGGGATAGGGTTAGGTTAGAGTTAGGGTTAGGGTTTGTGTTAGGGTGTAGTTTTGCGTTAGGGTTAGGGTTAGGGTTAGTTTTAGGGCTTGGGTTAGGGTTAGGGTTAGGGTTAGGGCTTGGGTTTAGGTTAGGTTTAGGGTTTGGGTTAGGCTTAGGGTTAGGGTTTGGGTTTGTTTTAGGTTTAGGGTTAGGGTTATGGTTAGGGTTAGGTTTAGGGATGTTGTTAGGGTTTGGGTTAGGTTTTGGGTTAGGGTTAAGGTTAGGGTTAGGGTTAGGGGTTAGGTTTAGTGTTAGGGTTAGGGTTTGGGTTAGGGTTAGGGTTAGGGTTAGGGTTAGTGTTACATTTAGGGTTTGGGGTAGGGTTAGGTTTAGGGTTAGTGTTAGGGTTAGGGTTTGTGTTAGGGTTAGGGTTAGGGTTAGGGTTTGGTTTCGGGTTAGGGTTAGGTTTATGGTTAGTGTTTGGCCTTGGGTTAGGGTTAGGTTTAGGGTTAGGGTAAGAGTTAGGTTTAGGGTTTGGCTTATGGTTAGGGTTAGGGTTAGTGCGAGGCGATCGGGATAGGGTTAGGGTTATGGTTGGGGTTAGGGTTTGGTCTTGGGTTAGGGTTAGTGTTAGGGTTAGGATTAGGGTTAGGTTTGGTGTTAGGATTAGGGTTGGGTTTCGGTTAGGTTTGGGGTTAGTGTTAGGGTTTGGGTTAGTCTTAGGGTATGGGATAGGGTTAGGGTTAGGGTAAGGGTTAGGGTTAGGGTTTGTGTTAGGGTTAGGGTTAAGGTTAGGGTTAGTGTTAGGATTAGGGTTTGGGTTAGGGTTTGGGTTAGGGTTAGGTTTAGGTTTAGGGTTAGGGGTTAGGGTTAGGGTTAGGGTTAGGATTTGGTTTAGTGTCAGGGTTAGGGTTATGATAAGGGTTAGGTTTTGGGTTAGGGTTATGGTTATGGTTAGGGTTAGGATTAGGTTTAGGGTTAGGGTTAGGGTTAGGGTTAGGGTTAGGGTTTGGGTTAGGGTTAGTGTTATGGTTTGGATTTCAGTTAGGATTAGGGTTAGGGTTAGGGTTAGGGTTTGGGTTAGGGTTAGGGTTCGGGTTAGGTTTAGGTTTAGGTTTAGGTTTTGTGTTTGTGTTAGGATTAGGGTTAGGGTTAGGGTTAGGGTTTGGTTTGGGTTAGGGTTAGTGTTAGGGTTAGGGTTAGGGTTAGCATTAGGTTTTTGGTTAGGGTTAGGGTTAGGGTTAGGATTTGGGTTAGGGTCAGATTTAGGTTTAGGGTTAGGGTTACGGTTTTGGTTAGTGTTATGATTATGGTTAGGGTTAATATTACGGTTAGTGTTAGGGTTAGGGTTTGGGTTAGGGTTAGTGTCAGGGTTTGGGTTTTAGTTAGGTTTAGGGTTATGGTTAGGGTTAGGGTTGGGGTTACGTTTAGGGTTCGGGTGTGCGTTTGCGTTAGGGTTAGGCTTAGGGTTAGGGTTAGGGTAAGTGATAGTGTTAGGGCTTGGGTAAGGGTTAGGGTTAGGGTTAGGGTTAGGGTTTCGTTTAGGGTTAGGTTTAGGGATCGGGTTAGGTTTAGGGTGTGGGTTTGGTTTAGGGTTAGGCTTAGGGTTAGGGTTAGGGTAAGTGTTAGGTTTAGGGTTTGGATTAGGGTTAGAGTGAGGGTTTGGGTTTGGGTTAGGTTTAGGTTTAGGGTTAGGGTTGGGTTAGGGTTACGTTTAGGGTTTGAGTTAGAGTTAGAGTAAGGTATAGGGTTAGGGTTTGGGTTAGGTAAAGAGTTAGGGTTAGGGTTAGGGTTAGGGTTAGGGTTAGGGGTTAGGGTTAGGGTTAGGGTTAGGATTTGGTTTAGTGTCAGGGTTAGGGTTATGATAAGGGTTTGGTTTTGGGTTAGGGTTATGGTTATGGTTAGGGTTAGGATTAGGTTTAGGGTTAGGGTTAGGGTTAGGGGATAGGGGTTAGCCTTATGGGTAGGGTAAGGGTTAGGTTTAGGGTTTGGGTTTGGGTTTGGGTCAGGTTTAGGTTTAGGGTTCGGGTTTGTGTTTGGGTTACGGTTATGGTTAGGGTTATGGTTAGGGTTAGTGTTTTGTTTGGGTTAGAGTTAGTGTTAGGGTTATGGTTAGGTTTAGGTTTTGGGTTAGGGTTAGGGTTAGGGTTAAGGTTTGGGTATGGGTTTGGGGTAGGTTTAAGGTTAGGGTTAGAGTTTGGGTTTGGGTTAGGATTAGTGTTAGGGTTTGGGTTAGGGTTAGGGTTAGGGTTAGGGTTTAGGGTTTATGGTTAGGGTTCGGGTTAGGGTTAGGGTTAGGGTTAGGGTTTCGGTTAGGATTTGGGTTAGAATTAAGGTTAGGCATAGGGTTAGGGGTTAGGGTTAGTGTTAGGGTTAGTGTTCAGGTTAGGGTTAGGGTTAGGGTTAGTGTTACGGTTAGGGTTTGAGTTAGGGTTAGTGATAGTGTTAGGGTTAGGGTTAGGGTTTGGGTTTTGGTTAGTGTTATGATTAGGGTTAGGGTTTGGGTTAGGGTTACGTTTAGGGTTTGCGTTATAGTTAGAGTAAGGTATAGGGTTAGGGTTTGGGTTAGGTTAGGGGTTAGGTTTAGAGTTAGGGTTAGGGTTAGGTTTAGGTTTAGGGTTAGGGTTTGGGTTATGGTTAGGGGTTTGGGGTGAGCCTTATGGTTAGGATAAGGGTTACGTTTAGGGTTTATGTTTGGGTCAGGTTTAGGTTTAGGGTTAGGGTTTACGTTTGGGTCACGGTTAGGGTTAGGGTTAAGGGTAGGGTTCGGGTTTGGTTTGGGGTAGGGTTAGTGTTAGGGTTATGGTTATGTTTTGGGTTTGGGTTAGGGTTAGGGTTAGGGTTAGGGTTTGTGTTAGGGTTTGGGTTAGGGTTAAGGTTAGGGTTAGGGTTTGGGTTTGGGTTAGGATTATGGTTAGGGTTTGGATTAGGTTTTGGCTTAGGGTTAGGGTTTAGGGTTTAGGGTTAGGGTTCGGGTTAGGGTTAGGCTTAGGTTTAGGGTTTGGGTTAGTATTTGGGTTAGGCTTAAGTTTAGGGTTAGGGTGAGGGCTTAGGGTTAGCGTTAGGGTTAGGGTTAGTGTTCGGGTTAGGGTTAGGTTTAGGATTAGTGTTACGGTGAGGGTTTGGGTTAGGGTTAGTGACAGTGTTATGGTTAGGGTAGGGGTTTGGGTTAGGGATAGCTTTAGGATTAGAGTTAGGGTTAAGCTTTGGTTTAGGTCTAGGGTTAAGGTTACCGTTTGGGTTTGGGTTAAGGTTAGGGGTTAGGTTTAGGGTTTGTTTTGGTTTAGGGTTAAGTTTAGGGTTAAGGTTAGGGTTACGGTTAGGGTTTGGTTTAGGGTTAGTTTTAGAGTTTGGGGTAGGGTTAGGGTTGGGGTTAGGGTTAGGGTTTGGGGTAGGGTTAGGGTTAGGGTTTGGGTTTGGGTTAGGTTAGGTTTAGGGTTAGGGTTAGGGTTTGGGTTAGGGTTAGATTTGGGTTTAGGCTCAGGGTTAGGTTTTGGGTTAGGGTTGGGTTAGGGTTAGGGTTAGGGTTAGAGTTTGGGTTAGAGTTAGGGTTAGGGTTAGGGTTAGGGTTTGGGTTTGGGTTGGGTTTATGGTTAGGTTTAGTGTTAGTGCTAGGGATTGGGTTAGGGTTATGGTTAGTGTTAGGGTTAGGGTTTGCTTTAGGTTTTGGTTTAGGGTTAGGTTTAGGGTTTGGGTTAGGCTTAATTTTAGGTTTTGGGTTAGGGTTAGGGTTAGGGTTAGGATTAAAGTTAGGGTTAGGTTTTGGGTTAGGGTTAGAGTTAGGGTTAGGGTTAGGTTTAGGGTTAGTGTTAGGTTTAGCATTAGTGTTAGGGTTAGGTGTTAGGGATAGGGTGAGGGTTAGGTTTACGGTCAGGGTTTGGGTTTGGGTTAGGGTTAGGGTTAAGTTTAGGGTTAGGGTTAGGGTTACTTTTAGGATTAGGGTTTGGGTTTTTGTTATGGTTAGGTTTAGGCTTAGGGTTTGGGTTAGTGTTAGGGTTTGGGATGGGGTTAGGGTTTGGGTTAGGGTTAGGGTTGAAGTTTGGGTTTGGGTTAGGTTTAGGGTTAGGTTTAGGTTTAGGGTTAGGATTTGGGTTAGGTTTAGTGTTAGGCTTTGGGTTAGGGTTAGGGTTACTGTTAGGGTTTAGGGTTTAGTGTTAGGGTTTGGGTTTGGGTTCGGGTTAGGGTTAGGGTTACGGTTTGGTTTAGTGTTTGGGTAGGGTTAAGGTTAGAGTTAGGGTTAGGAGTTAGGGTTAGGGTTAGGGTTAGTGTTATGGTTAGGATTAGGGTTAGGTTTAGGGTTACGGTTTGGGTTAGATTTTAGGTTTGGGCTAGGGTTAGGGTTAGGGTTAGTTTTAGGGCTTGGGTTAGGGTTAGGGTTAGGGTTAGGGATTGGGTTTAGGTCAGGTTTAGGGTGAGGGTTAGGCTTAGGGTTAGAGTTTGGGTTTGGGTTAGGTTTAGTTTTAGAGTTAGGGTTAGGGTTAGGTTAGAGTTAGGGTTTGGGTTTGGATTAGAGTAATGTATAGGGTTAGGGTTTGGTTTAGGTTTAGGGTTAGGTTTAGGGTTAGGTTTAGGGTTTGGGTTAGGCTTAATTTTAGGTTTTGGGTTAGGGTTAGGGTTAGGGTTAGGATTAAAGTTAGGGTTAGGTTTTGGGTTAGGGTTAGAGTTAGGGTTAGGGTTAGGTTTAGGGTTAGTGTTAGGGTTAGCATTAGTGTTAGGGTTAGGTGTTAGGGATAGGGTGAGGGTTAGGTTTACGGTCAGGGTTTGGGTTTGGGTTAGGGTTAGGGTTAAGTTTAGGGTTAGGGTTAGGGTTACTTTTAGGATTAGGGTTTGGGTTTTTGTTATGGTTAGGTTTAGGCTTAGGGTTTGGGTTAGTGTTAGGGTTTGGGATGGGGTTAGGGTTTGGGTTAGGGTTAGGGTTGAAGTTTGGGTTTGGGTTAGGTTTAGGGTTAGGTTTAGGTTTAGGGTTAGGATTTGGGTTAGGTTTAGTGTTAGGCTTTGGGTTAGGGTTAGGGTTACTGTTAGGGTTTAGGGTTTAGTGTTAGGGTTTGGGTTTGGGTTCGGGTTAGGGTTAGGGTTACGGTTTGGTTTAGTGTTTGGGTTAAGAGTAAAGATAGAATTAGGGTTAGAAGTTAGGGTTAGGGTTAGGGTTATTGTTATGGCTAGGATTAGGGTTAGGTTTAGGGTTACGGTTTGGGTTAGATTTTAGGTTTGGGCTAGGGTTAGGGTTAGGGTTAGTTTTAGGGCTTGGGTTAGGGTTAGGGTTAGGGTTAGGGATTGGGTTTAGGTCAGGTTTAGGGTGAGGGTTAGGCTTAGGGTTAGAGTTTGGGTTTGGGTTAGGTTTAGTTTTAGAGTTAGGGTTAGGGTTAGGTTAGAGTTAGGGTTTGGGTTTGGATTAGAGTAATGTATAGGGTTAGGGTTTGGTTTAGGTTTAGGGTTAGGTTTAGGGTTTGGGTTAGGGTTTGGTTTAGGGTTAGGGTGTGTGTTAGATTAAGGTTAGGGTTAGGGTTAAGGTTTCGTTTAGGGTTTGGGGTAGGTTTAGGTTTAGGGTTAGGGTTAGGGTTAGTGTTTGGTTTAGGTTTAGGGTTAGGGTTAAGGGTAGGGTTTGAGTTAAGGTTAGGGTTAGGTTTACTGTTAGTGTTTGGACTTGGGTTAGGGTTAGGTTTAGGGTTAGGGTTAGGGTTGGGGTTAGGGTTTGGCTTAGGGTTAGGGTTAGTGTTAGAGTTAGGGTTAGGGTTAGGGCTAGGGAATAGGGATAGGGTTAGGGTTAGGGTTTGTGCTTGGGTTAGGGTTAGTGTTAGGGTTAGGATTAGAGTTAGGGTTAGTGTTAGGATCAGGGTTTGGGTTTGAGTTAGGGTTAGGGTTAGGGTTAGCGTTAGGGTTTGAGTTTGGGTTTGGGTTAGGGTTAGGGTTAGGGTTTGGGTTAGGGTTAGGGTTAGGTTTAGGTTTAGCGTTAGGGTTGGAGTTTGGGTTTGGGTTAGGTTTACGTTTAAGTTTTGGGTTAGGCTTAGGGTTAGGACTAGGGTTAGGTTTTGGTTTGGGTTAGGGTTAATGTTACGGATAGGGTAAGGGTTAGGTTTGGGGTTAGGGTTAGGATTAGGGTTACTGTTAGAGGTTGGATTAGGGTCAGGGTTAGGGTTAGGGTTAGGGTTAGGGATTGGTTTGGGGTAGGGTTAGTGTTAGGGTTAGGGATAGGGTTAGGTTAGAGTTAGGGTTAGGGTTTGTGTTAGGGTGTAGTTTTGCGTTAGGGTTAGGGTTAGGGTTAGTTTTAGGGCTTGGGTTAGGGTTAGGGTTAGGGTTAGGGCTTGGGTTTAGGTTAGGTTTAGGGTTTGGGTTAGGCTTAGGGTTAGGGTTTGGGTTTGTTTTAGGTTTAGGGTTAGGGTTATGGTTAGGGTTATGGTTAGGGTTAGGGTTTGGGTTTGGGTTAGAGTAAGGTATAGGGTTAGGGTTTGGGTTAGGTTTAGGGATGTTGTTAGGGTTTGGGTTAGGTTTTGGGTTAGGGTTAAGGTTAGGGTTAGGGTTAGGGGTTAGGTTTAGTGTTAGGGTTAGGGTTTGGGTTAGGGTTAGGGTTAGGGTTAGGGTTAGTGTTACATTTAGGGTTTGGGGTAGGGTTAGGTTTAGGGTTAGGGTTAGGGTTAAGGGTTTGGTAGGGTTAGGGTTAGGGTTAGGGTTTGGTTTCGGGTTAGGGTTAGGTTTATGGTTAGTGTTTGGCCTTGGGTTAGGGTTAGGTTTAGGGTTAGGGTAAGAGTTAGGTTTAGGGTTTGGCTTATGGTTAGGGTTAGGGTTAGTGCGAGGCGATCGGGATAGGGTTAGGGTTATGGTTGGGGTTAGGGTTTGGTCTTGGGTTAGGGTTAGTGTTAGGGTTAGGATTAGGGTTAGGTTTAGTGTTAGGATTAGGGTTGGGTTTCGGTTAGGTTTGGGGTTAGTGTTAGGGTTTGGGTTAGTCTTAGGGTATGGGATAGGGTTAGGGTTAGGGTAAGGGTTAGGGTTAGGGTTTGTGTTAGTGTTAGGGTTAGGGTTAGGGTTAGTGTTAGTGTTAGGGTTTGGGTTAGGGTTTGGGTTAGGGTTAGGTTTAGGTTTAGGGTTAGGGGTTAGGGTTAGGGTTAGGGTTAGGATTTGGTTTAGTGTCAGGGTTAGGGTTATGATAAGGGTTAGGTTTTGGGTTAGGGTTATGGTTATGGTTAGGGTTAGGAT
Organism: Eospalax fontanierii; assembly: GCA_035773235.1. Classification (NCBI taxonomy): domain Eukaryota; kingdom Metazoa; phylum Chordata; class Mammalia; order Rodentia; family Spalacidae; genus Eospalax; species Eospalax fontanierii. The sequence continues at coordinate 123,849 of CM069533.1, read as the reverse complement.
TAGGTTTAGGGTTAGGGTTAGGGTTAGGGTTAGGGTTAGGGTTTGGGTTAGGGTTAGTGTTATGGTTTGGATTTCAGTTAGGGTTAGGGTTAGGGTTAGGGTTAGGGTTTGGGTTAGGGTTAGGGTTCGTGTTAGGTTTAGGTTTAGGTTTAGGTTTTGTGTTTGTGTTAGGGTTAGGGTTACGGTTAGGTTTATGGTTAGTGTTTGGCCTTGGGTTAGGGTTAGGTTTAGGGTTAGGGTAAGAGTTAGGTTTAGGGTTTGGCTTATGGTTAGGGTTAGGGTTAGTGCGAGGCGATCGGGATAGGGTTAGGGTTATGGTTGGGGTTAGGGTTTGGTCTTGGGTTAGGGTTAGTGTTAGGGTTAGGATTAGGGTTAGGTTTAGTGTTAGGATTAGGGTTGGGTTTCGGTTAGGTTTGGGGTTAGTGTTAGGGTTTGGGTTAGTCTTAGGGTATGGGATAGGGTTAGGGTTAGGGTAAGGGTTAGGGTTAGGGTTTGTGTTAGGGTTAGGGTTAAGGTTAGGGTTAGTGTTAGGATTAGGGTTTGGGTTAGGGTTTGGGTTAGGGTTAGGTTTAGGTTTAGGGTTAGGGGTTAGGGTTAGGGTTAGGGTTAGGATTTGGTTTAGTGTCAGGGTTAGGGTTATGATAAGGGTTAGGTTTTGGGTTAGGGTTATGGTTATGGTTAGGGTTAGGATTAGGTTTAGGGTTAGGGTTAGGGTTAGGGTTAGGGTTAGGGTTTGGGTTAGGGTTAGTGTTATGGTTTGGATTTCAGTTAGGATTAGGGTTAGGGTTAGGGTTAGGGTTTGGGTTAGGGTTAGGGTTCGGGTTAGGTTTAGGTTTAGGTTTAGGTTTTGTGTTTGTGTTAGGATTAGGGTTAGGGTTAGGGTTAGGGTTTGGTTTGGGTTAGGGTTAGTGTTAGGGTTAGGGTTAGGGTTAGCATTAGGTTTTTGGTTAGGGTTAGGGTTAGGGTTAGGATTTGGGTTAGGGTCAGATTTAGGTTTAGGGTTAGGGTTACGGTTTTGGTTAGTGTTATGATTATGGTTAGGGTTAATATTACGGTTAGTGTTAGGGTTAGGGTTTGGGTTAGGGTTAGTGTCAGGGTTTGGGTTTTAGTTAGGTTTAGGGTTATGGTTAGGGTTAGGGTTGGGGTTACGTTTAGGGTTCGGGTGTGCGTTTGCGTTAGGGTTAGGCTTAGGGTTAGGGTTAGGGTAAGTGATAGTGTTAGGGCTTGGGTAAGGGTTAGGGTTAGGGTTAGGGTTAGGGTTAGGGTTTCGTTTAGGGTTAGGTTTAGGGATCGGGTTAGGTTTAGGGTGTGGGTTTGGTTTAGGGTTAGGCTTAGGGTTAGGGTTAGGGTAAGTGTTAGGTTTAGGGTTTGGATTAGGGTTAGAGTGAGGGTTTGGGTTTGGGTTAGGTTTAGGTTTAGGGTTAGGGTTGGGTTAGGGTTACGTTTAGGGTTTGAGTTAGAGTTAGAGTAAGGTATAGGGTTAGGGTTTGGGTTAGGTAAAGAGTTAGGGTTAGGGTTAGGGTTAGGGTTAGGGTTAGGGGTTAGGGTTAGGGTTAGGGTTAGGATTTGGTTTAGTGTCAGGGTTAGGGTTATGATAAGGGTTTGGTTTTGGGTTAGGGTTATGGTTATGGTTAGGGTTAGGATTTGGTTTAGGGTTAGGGTTAGGGTTAGGGGATAGGGGTTAGCCTTATGGGGAGGGTAAGGGTTAGGTTTAGGGTTTGGGTTTGGGTTTGGGTCAGGTTTAGGTTTAGGGTTCGGGTTTGTGTTTGGGTTACGGTTATGGTTAGGGTTATGGTTAGGGTTAGTGTTTTGTTTGGGTTAGAGTTAGTGTTAGGGTTATGGTTAGGTTTAGGTTTTGGGTTAGGGTTAGGGTTAGGGTTAAGGTTTGGGTATGGGTTTGGGTTAGGTTTAAGGTTAGGGTTAGAGTTTGGGTTTGGGTTAGGATTAGTGTTAGGGTTTGGGTTAGGGTTAGGGTTAGGGTTAGGGTTTAGGGTTTATGGTTAGGGTTCGGGTTAGGGTTAGGGTTAGGGTTAGGGTTTCGGTTAGGATTTGGGTTAGAATTAAGGTTAGGCATAGGGTTAGGGGTTAGGGTTAGTGTTAGGGTTAGTGTTCAGGTTAGGGTTAGGGTTAGGGTTAGTGTTACGGTTAGGGTTTGAGTTAGGGTTAGTGATAGTGTTAGGGTTAGGGTTAGGGTTTGGGTTTTGGTTAGTGTTATGATTAGGGTTAGGGTTTGGGTTAGGGTTACGTTTAGGGTTTGCGTTATAGTTAGAGTAAGGTATAGGGTTAGGGTTTGGGTTAGGTTAAGGGTTAGGTTTAGAGTTAGGGTTAGGGTTAGGTTTAGGTTTAGGGTTAGGGTTTGGGTTATGGTTAGGGGTTTGGGGTGAGCCTTATGGTTAGGATAAGGGTTACGTTTAGGGTTTATGTTTGGGTCAGGTTTAGGTTTAGGGTTAGGGTTTACGTTTTGGTCACGGTTATGGTTAGGGTTAAGGTTAGGGTTCGGGTTTTGTTTGGGTTAGGGTTAGTGTTAGGGTTATGGTTATGTTTTGGGTTTGGGTTAGGGTTAGGGTTAGGGTTAGGGTTTGTGTTAGGGTTTGGGTTAGGGTTAAGGTTAGGGTTAGGGTTTGGGTTTGGGTTAGGATTATGGTTAGGGTTTGGATTAGGTTTAGGCTTAGGGTTAGGGTTTAGGGTTTAGGGTTAGGGTTCGGGTTAGGGTTAGGCTTAGGTTTAGGGTTTGGGTTAGTATTTGGGTTAGGCTTAAGTTTAGGGTTAGGGTGAGGGCTTAGGGTTAGCGTTAGGGTTAGGGTTAGTGTTCGGGTTAGGGTTAGGTTTAGGATTAGTGTTACGGTTAGGGTTTGGGTTAGGGTTAGTGACAGTGTTATGGTTAGGGTTAGGGTTTGGGTTAGGGTTAGATTTAGGATTAGAGTTAGGGTTAAGATTTGGTTTAGGTTTAGGGTTAAGGTTAGCGTTTGGGTTTGGGTTAAGGTTAGGGGTTAGGTTTAGGGTTTGTTTTGGTTTAGGGTTAAGTTTAGGGTTAAGGTTAGGGTTACGGTTAGGGTTTGGTTTAGGGTTAGTTTTAGAGTTTGGGGTAGGGTTAGGGTTGGGGTTAGGGTTAGGGTTTGGGGTAGGGTTAGGGTTAGGGTTTGGGTTTGGGTTAGGTTAGGTTTAGGGTTAGGGTTAGGGTTTGGGTTAGGGTTAGATTTGGGTTTAGGGTCAGGGTTAGGTTTTGGGTTAGGGTTGGGTTAGGGTTAGGGTTAGGGTTAGAGTTTGGGTTAGAGTTAGGGTTTTGGTTAGGGTTAGGGTTTGGGTTTGGGTTGGGTTTATGGTTAGGTTTAGTGTTAGTGCTAGGGATTGGGTTAGGGTTATGGTTAGTGTTAGGGTTAGGGTTTGCTTTAGGTTTTGGCTTAGGGTTAGGTTTAGGGTTTGGGTTAGGCTTAATTTTCGGTTTTGGGTTAGGGTTAGGGTTAGGGTTAGGCTTAGAGTTAGGGTTAGGTTTTGGGTTAGGGTTAGACAGAGGGTAAGGGTTAGGTTTAGGGTTAGTGTTAGGTGTAGCATTAGTGTTAGGGTTAGGTCTTAGGGATAGGGTGAGGGTTAGGTTTACGGTCAGGGTTTGGGTTTGGGTTAGGGTTAGGGTTAAGTTTAGGGTTAGGGTTAGGGTTACTTTTAGGATTAGGGTTTGGGTTTTTGTTATGGTTAGGTTTAGGCTTAGGGTTTGGGTTAGTGTTAGGGTTTGGGTTGGGGTTAGGTTTTGGGTTAGGGTTAGGGTTGAAGTTTGGGTTTGGGTTAGGTTTAGGGTTAGGTTTAGGTTTAGGGTTAGGATTTGGGTTAGGTTTAGTGTTAGGCTTTGGGTTAGGGTTAGGGTTACTGTTAGGGTTTAGGGTTTAGTGTTAGGGTTTGGGTTTGGGTTCGGGTTAGGGTTACGGTTTGGTTTAGTGTTTGGGTTAGGGTTAAGGTTAGAGTTAGGGTTAGGAGTTAGGGTTAGGGTTAGGGTTAGTGTTATGGTTAGGATTAGGGTTAGGTTTAGGGTTACGGTTTGGGTTAGATTTTAGGTTTGGGCTAGGGTTAGGGTTAGGGTTAGTTTTAGGGCTTGGGTTAGGGTTAGGGTTAGGGTTAGGGATTGGGTTTAGGTCAGGTTTAGGGTGAGGGTTAGGCTTAGGGTTAGAGTTTGGGTTTGGGTTAGGTTTAGTTTTAGAGTTAGGGTTAGGGTTAGGTTAGAGTTAGGGTTTGGGTTTGGATTAGAGTAATGTATAGGGTTAGGGTTTGGTTTAGGTTTAGGGTTAGGTTTAGGGTTAGGTGTAGGGTTTGGGTTAGGCTTAATTTTAGGTTTTGGGTTAGGGTTAGGGTTAGGGTTAGGATTAAAGTTAGGGTTAGGTTTTGGGTTAGGGTTAGAGTTAGGGTTAGGGTTAGGTTTAGGGTTAGTGTTAGGGTTAGCATTAGTGTTAGGGTTAGGTGTTAGGGATAGGGTGAGGGTTAGGTTTACGGTCAGGGTTTGGGTTTGGGTTAGGGTTAGGGTTACTGTTAGGGTTTAGGGTTTAGTGTTAGGGTTTGGGTTTGGGTTCGGGTTAGGGTTAGGGTTACGGTTTGGTTTAGTGTTTGGGTTAGGGTTAAGGTTAGAGTTAGGGTTAGGAGTTAGGGTTAGGGTTAGGGTTAGTGTTATGGTTAGGATTAGGGTTAGGTTTAGGGTTACGGTTTGGGTTAGATTTTAGGTTTGGGCTAGGGTTAGGGTTAGGGTTAGTTTTAGGGCTTGGGTTAGGGTTAGGGTTAGGGTTAGGGATTGGGTTTAGGTCAGGTTTAGGGTGAGGGTTAGGCTTAGGGTTAGAGTTTGGGTTTGGGTTAGGTTTAGTTTTAGAGTTAGGGTTAGGGTTAGGTTAGAGTTAGGGTTTGGGTTTGGATTAGAGTAATGTATAGGGTTAGGGTTTGGTTTAGGTTTAGGGTTAGGTTTAGGGTTTGGGTTAGGGTTTGGTTTAGGGTTAGGGTGTGTGTTAGATTAAGGTTAGGGTTAGGGTTAAGGTTTCGTTTAGGGTTTGGGGTAGGTTTAGGTTTAGGGTTAGGGTTAGGGTTAGTGTTTGGTTTAGGTTTAGGGTTAGGGTTAAGGGTAGGGTTTGAGTTAAGGTTAGGGTTAGGTTTACTGTTAGTGTTTGGACTTGGGTTAGGGTTAGGTTTAGGGTTAGGGTTAGGGTTGGGGTTAGGGTTTGGCTTAGGGTTAGGGTTAGTGTTAGAGTTAGGGTTAGGGTTAGGGCTAGGGAATAGGGATAGGGTTAGGGTTAGGGTTTGTGCTTGGGTTAGGGTTAGTGTTAGGGTTAGGATTAGAGTTAGGGTTAGTGTTAGGATCAGGGTTTGGGTTTGAGTTAGGGTTAGGGTTAGGGTTAGCGTTAGGGTTTGAGTTTGGGTTTGGGTTAGGGTTAGGGTTAGGGTTAGGGTTTGGGTTAGGGTTAGGGTTAGGTTTAGGTTTAGCGTTAGGGTTGGAGTTTGGGTTTGGGTTAGGTTTACGTTTAAGTTTTGGGTTAGGCTTAGGGTTAGGACTAGGGTTAGGTTTTGGTTTGGGTTAGGGTTAATGTTACGGATAGGGTAAGGGTTAGGTTTGGGGTTAGGGTTAGGATTAGGGTTACTGTTAGAGGTTGGATTAGGGTCAGGGTTAGGGTTAGGGTTAGGGTTAGGGATTGGTTTGGGGTAGGGTTAGTGTTAGGGTTAGGGATAGGGTTAGGTTAGAGTTAGGGTTAGGGTTTGTGTTAGGGTGTAGTTTTGCGTTAGGGTTAGGGTTAGGGTTAGTTTTAGGGCTTGGGTTAGGGTTAGGGTTAGGGTTAGGGCTTGGGTTTAGGTTAGGTTTAGGGTTTGGGTTAGGCTTAGGGTTAGGGTTTGGGTTTGTTTTAGGTTTAGGGTTAGGGTTATGGTTAGGGTTATGGTTAGGGTTAGGGTTTGGGTTTGGGTTAGAGTAAGGTATAGGGTTAGGGTTTGGGTTAGGTTTAGGGATGTTGTTAGGGTTTGGGTTAGGTTTTGGGTTAGGGTTAAGGTTAGGGTTAGGGTTAGGGGTTAGGTTTAGTGTTAGGGTTAGGGTTTGGGTTAGGGTTAGGGTTAGGGTTAGGGTTAGTGTTACATTTAGGGTTTGGGGTAGGGTTAGGTTTAGGGTTAGGGTTAGGGTTAGGGTTTGTGTTAGGGTTAGGGTTAGGGTTAGGGTTTGGTTTCGGGTTAGGGTTAGGTTTATGGTTAGTGTTTGGCCTTGGGTTAGGGTTAGGTTTAGGGTTAGGGTAAGAGTTAGGTTTAGGGTTTGGCTTATGGTTAGGGTTAGGGTTAGTGCGAGGCGATCGGGATAGGGTTAGGGTTATGGTTGGGGTTAGGGTTTGGTCTTGGGTTAGGGTTAGTGTTAGGGTTAGGATTAGGGTTAGGTTTAGTGTTAGGATTAGGGTTGGGTTTCGGTTAGGTTTGGGGTTAGTGTTAGGGTTTGGGTTAGTCTTAGGGTATGGGATAGGGTTAGGGTTAGGGTAAGGGTTAGGGTTAGGGTTTGTGTTAGTGTTAGGGTTAGGGTTAGGGTTAGTGTTAGTGTTAGGGTTTGGGTTAGGGTTTGGGTTAGGGTTAGGTTTAGGTTTAGGGTTAGGGGTTAGGGTTAGGGTTAGGGTTAGGATTTGGTTTAGTGTCAGGGTTAGGGTTATGATAAGGGTTAGGTTTTGGGTTAGGGTTATGGTTATGGTTAGGGTTAGGATTAGGTTTAGGGTTAGGGTTAGGGTTAGGGTTAGGGTTAGGGTTTGGGTTAGGGTTAGTGTTATGGTTTGGATTTCAGTTAGGGTTAGGGTTAGGGTTAGGGTTAGGGTTTGGGTTAGGGTTAGGGTTCGGGTTAGGTTTAGGTTTAGGTTTAGGTTTTGTGTTTGTGTTAGGGTTAGGGTTAGGGTTAGGGTTAGGGTTTGGTTTGGGTTAGGGTTAGTGTTAGGGTTAGGGTTAGGGTTAGCATTAGGTTTTTGGTTAGGGTTAGGGTTAGGGTTAGGATTTGGGTTAGGGTCAGATTTAGGTTTAGGGTTAGGGTTACGGTTTTGGTTAGTGTTATGATTATGGTTAGGGTTAATATTACGGTTAGTGTTAGGGTTAGGGTTTGGGTTAGGGTTAGTGTCAGGGTTTGGGTTTTAGTTAGGTTTAGGGTTATGGTTAGGGTTAGGGTTGGGGTTACGTTTAGGGTTCGGGTGTGCGTTTGCGTTAGGGTTAGGCTTAGGGTTAGGGTTAGGGTAAGTGATAGTGTTAGGGCTTGGGTAAGGGTTAGGGTTAGGGTTAGGGTTAGGGTTTCGTTTAGGGTTAGGTTTAGGGATCGGGTTAGGTTTAGGGTGTGGGTTTGGTTTAGGGTTAGGCTTAGGGTTAGGGTTAGGGTAAGTGTTAGGTTTAGGGTTTGGATTAGGGTTAGAGTTAGGGTTTGGGTTTGGGTTAGGTTTAGGTTTAGGGTTAGGGTTGGGTTAGGGTTACGTTTAGGGTTTGAGTTAGAGTTAGAGTAAGGTATAGGGTTAGGGTTTGGGTTAGGTAAAGAGTTAGGGTTAGGGTTAGGGTTAGGGTTAGGTTTAGGTTTAGGGTTAGGGTTAGGGTTAGGGTTAGGGGTTAGGGATTAGCCTTATGGGTAGGATATGTGTTAGGTTTAGGGTTTGGGTTTGGGTTAGGGTCAGGTTCAGGTTTAGGGTTAGGGTTTGGGTTTGGGTTACGGTTATGGTTAGGGTTACGGTTAGGGTTAGGGTTTTGTTTGGGTTAGAGTTAGTGTTAGGGTTATGGTTAGGTTTAGGTTTTGGGTTAGGGTTAGGGTTAGGGTTAGGGTTTGGGTTAGGGTTTGGGTTAGGTTTAAGGTTAGGGTTAGGGTTTGTGTTTGGGTTAGGATTAGTGTTAGTGTTTGGGTTAGGGTTAGGGTTAGGGTTAGGGTTAGGGTTTAGGGTTTAGGGTTAGGGTTCGGGTTAGGGTTAGTGTTAGGGTTAGGGTTTGGGTTAGGATTTGGGTAAGGGTTAAGGTTAGCGTTAGGGTTAGGGGTTAGGGTTAGGGTTAGTGATAGTGTTAGGATTAGGGTTAGGGTTTGGTTTAGGGTTAGATTTGGGGTTAGGGTCAGGGTTAGGTTTTGTGTTAGGGTTCGGTTAGGGTTAGTGTTAGGGTTAGGGTTTGGGTTAGTGTTAGGGTTAGGGTTAGGATTAGGTTTGCGGTTAGGATTAGGGTTTTGCTTAGGGTTAGAGTTACGGTTAGGGTTAGGTTTAGGGTTTGGGTTAGGGTGATCGTTCGGATTAGGGTTTGGGTTTGGGTTGGGTGTCTGGTTACGCTTAGTGTTATTGCTAGTGTTTGGGTTAGGGTTATGGTTAGTGTTATGATTAGGGTTTGCGTTAGGGTTTGGGTTAGGGTTAGGTTTAGAGTTTAAGTTAGCGTTAATTTTAGGTTTTGGGTTAGGGTTGGGGTTAGGGTTAGGATTAAAGTTAGAGTTAGGGCTTGGGTTTAAATTTAGGGTTAGTTTTAGTGTTAGGGTTTGGTTTGTGTTAGGGTTAGGGTTAAGGTTATGGTTAGGGTTACGGTTTGGGTTAGGGTTAGGGTTCGGTTTAGGGTGAGTGTTTGGGCTTGGGTTAGGGTTAGGGTTAGGATTTGGGTTAGGGTCAGGGTTATGGTTAGGGTTAGGGTTAGGGTTTTGGTTAGTGTTATGATTATGGTTAGGGTTAGGATTACGGTTAGTGTTAGGGTTTGGGTTTGGGTTAGGGTTAGGGTTAGGGTTAGAGTTACGGTTAGGGCTATGCGATAGGGATAGGGTTAGGGTTAGGGTTAGATTTAGAATTAGAGTTAGGGTTAAGGTTTGGTTTAGGGTTAGGGTTAAGTTTTGGGTTTGGGTTTGGGTTAGGGTTAGGTTTAGTTTTAGG
>CM069533.1:107500-110000 GCA_035773235.1 Eospalax fontanierii | reverse complement strand
CCAAGCAACTGCAGATACCCTAAAGGGATGGCAGGTGTCTGACCTGCTCTGCCTGATGTGATATGAATCTTCCTTTCCCCCACCCCAGACCAGAACCAGGTTTTTGGGTTTCGTTTCCTCATTCCTGAACTTACACAACCTTCCTGCCTTTACCCCAACACCCCACCTATCCCGCCTTCTGTAACGGTCAGAGAGGCTTCCCTATATAAGCCCCTGCATTGGCTCTAATAACCGAACTACCCACCGACGTAGTCTCCCGGGAGGGAACTCCTCCCGCCGCACTCTGAGCCACCTGAGGTCCCGTTCCATCATCCTCCATTCTCTGGCATGGCTGGAGCACAACAGCCATGCTGGAGATGGAGACGCACCCACAATTTAGGGTTAGGGTTAGGGTTAGGGTTAGGGTTTGGTTTGTGTTAGGGTTAGTGATAGTGTTAGGGTTTGGGTTAGGGTTTGGGTTAGGGTTAGATTTAGGATTAGAGTTAGGGTTAAGGTTTGGGTTAGGGTTAGGGTTAAGTTTAGGGTTTGGTTAGGGTTAGGGTTAATTTTAAGGTTAGGGTTAGGGGATAGGTTTAGGGTTTGTTTTGGTTTAGGGTTAGGTTTAGGGTTAGGGTTAGGGTTACGGTTAGGGTTTGGTTTAGGGTTGGTTTTAGAGTTTGGGTTAGGGTTAGGGTTAGGGTTAGGGTTTGGGTTAGGGTTAGGGTTAGGGTTAGGGTTAGGGTTTGGGTTAGGGTTTGGGTTTGGGTTAGGTTTAGGTTTAGGGTTTGGGATAGGGTTAGATTTGGGGTTAGGGTCAGGGTTAGGTTTTGGGTTAGGGTTGGGTTAGGGTTAGGGTTAGGGTTAGGGTTTGGGTTAGTGTTAGGGTTAGGGTTACAGTTAGGGTTAGGGCTATGTGATAGGGATAGGGTTAGGGTTAGGGTTAGGGTTACGGGTTAGGGTTAGGGTTAGGTTTAGGAGTTGGGTTAGGGTCAGGTTTAGGGTTAGGGTTAGGGTTAGGGTTTTGGTTAATGTTATGATTATGGTTAGGGTTAGGATTACGGTTAGTGTTAGGGTTAGGGTTTGGGTTAGGTTTAGGGTTAGGGTTAGGGTTAGGGTTGGGGTTACGGTTAGGGTTCGGGTGTGGGTTTGCGTTAGGGTTAGGCTTAGGGTCAGATTTGGGGAAAGTGTTAGTGTTAGGGCTTGGGTAAGGGTTAGGGTTAGGGTTAGGGTTAGGGTTTCGTTTAGGGTTAGGTTTAGGGTTCGGTTTAGGTTTAGGGTGTGGGTATGGGTTAGGGTTAGGCTTAGGGTTAGGGATACGGTAAGTGTTAGGGTTAGGGTTTGGATTAGGGTTAGAGTTCGGGTTTGGGTTTGGGTTAGGTTTAGGTTTAGGGTTAGGGTTTGGGTTAGGGTTACGTTTAGGGTTTGCGTTAGAGTTAGAGTAAGGTATAGGGTTAGGGAATGGGTTAGGTTTAGGGATATTGTTAGGGTTTGGGTTAGGTTTTGGGTTAGGGTTAAGGTTAGTGTTAGGGTTAGGGGTTAGGTTTAGGGTTAGGGTTAGGGTTTGTGTTAGGGTTAGGGTTAGGGTTAGGGTTAGGGTTAGTGTTACATTTAGGGTTTGGGGTAGGGTTAGGTTTAGGTTTAGGGTTAGGGTTAGGGTTTGTGTTAGGGTTAGGGTTAGGGTTAGGGTTTGGTTTCGGGTTAGGGTTAGGTTTATGCTTAGTGTTTGGCCTTGGGTTAGGGTTAGGTTTAGGGTTAGGGTTAGAGTTAGGGTTAGGTTTTGGCTTAGGGTTAGGGTTAGGGTTAGGGTTAGTGCGAGGCGATCGGGATAGGGTTAGGGTTATGGTTGGGGTTAGGGTTTGGGCTTGGGTTAGGGTTAGTGTTAGGGTTAGGATTAGGGTTAGGTTTAGTGTTAGGATTAGGGTTTGGGTTTGGGTTACGGTTAGGGATAGGGTTAGGGTTTGGGTTAGTGTTAGGGTTAGGGTTTTGGTTAGGGTTATGGTTAGTGTTAGGATTAGGGTTTGCGTTAGCGTTTGGGTTACGGTTAGGTTTAGTGTTTGGGTTAGGGTTAATTTTAGGTTTTGGGTTAGGGTTGGGGTTAGGGTTAGGATTAAAGTTAGAGTTAGGGTTTGGGTTTAAATTTAGGGTTAGTTTTAGGGTTAGGGTTTGGTTTGTGTTAGGGTTAAGGTTATGGTTAGGGTTACGGTTTGGGTTAGGGTTAGGGTTAGGTTTAGGGTTAATGTTTGGGCTTGGGTTAGGGTTAGGGTTAGGATTTGGGTTAGGGTCAGGGTTATGGTTAGGGTTAGGGTTAGGGTTTTGGTTAGTGTTATGATTATGGTTAGGGTTAGGATTACGGTTAGTGTTAGGGTTAGGGTTTGGGTTAGGGTTAGGGTTAGGGTTAGAGTTACGCCTAGGGCTATGCGATAGGGATAGGGTTAGGGTTAGGGTTAGACTTAGAATTAGAGTTAGGGTTAAGGTTTGGTTTAGGGTTAGGGTTAAGGTTTGGGTTTGGGGGTGGGTTAGG
>CM069533.1:100000-105000 GCA_035773235.1 Eospalax fontanierii | reverse complement strand
AGGTTTGGATTTGGGTTCGGATTATCGTTAGGGTTAGGGTGAGGTTTAGGGTTTGGGTTTGCGTTAGGTTTAGGGTTAGGGTTAGGGTTAGGGTTTGGTTTAGGGTTAGGTTTAGGGTTAGGGTTAGGGTTTCGGTTAGGGTTAGGATTAGGGTTAGGGTTTGGGCAAGTGTTAGGGTTAGGGTTAGCGTTAGGGTTTGGGTTAGGGTTAGTGTTTGTGTTAGGTTATGGTTAGGGTTAAGATTAAGGTTAGGTTTAGGGTTTGGGATAGGTTTAGGGTTAGGTTTAGGGTTAGGGTTAGGGTTTGGGTTAGGTTTATGGTTAGCGTTAGGGTTAGGGTTTGGGTTATGGTTAGGGTGAGGTTTAGTGTTAGTGTTTGGGCTTGTGTTAGGTTTAGGTTTAGGTTTAGGGTTAGGGTTAGGGTTAAGTTTTGGGTTTGGGTTAGAGTTGGGTTTAGAGTTAGTGATTTGTTTACTGTTAGGTTTAGGGTTAGGGTTGGGGATCGGGTTAGGGTTAGGGTTAGGGTTAGGGTTAGGTTTAGGATTAGGGTTAGGGTTAGGGCTAGGCGATATGGATAGGGTTAGGGTTAGGGTTAGGAATAGGGTTTGGGCTTGGGTTAGGGTTAGTGTTCGTTTTAGGATTAGAGTTAGGGTTAGTGTTAGGATTAGCATTTGGGTTTGGGTTAGAGTTAGGTTTAGGGTTAGGGTTTGGGTTAGTGTTAGGGTTTGTGTTAGGGTTAGGGTTAGGGTTAGGGTTAGTATTAGGATTAGGGTTTGGGTTAGTGTTAGGGTTACGGTTAGGGTTAGGTTTAGATTTAGTTTTCGGTTAGGGTTAGGTTAAGGGTTTGATTTTGAGTTTGGGTTAGGGTTAAGGTTTGGATTTGGGTTCGGATTATCGTTAGGGTTAGGGTTAGGGTTAGGGTTTGAGTTTGCGTTAGGGTTAGGGTTAGGGTTAGGTTTAGGGTTACGGTTAGGCTTAGGGTTTGGTTTAGAATTAGGGTTAGGGTTAGGGTTATGGAATAGGGTTAGGGTTAGGGTTAGGGTTAGTTTTAGGGCTTGGGTTAGAGTTAGGGTTAGGGTTAGGGTTAGTGTTAGGATTAGGGTTTGGGTTTGGGTTAGGGTTAGGTTTAGGGTTAGGGTTTGGGTTAGTTTTAGGGTTTTGGATAGGGTTAGGGTTAGGGTAAGGGTTATTGTTAGGGTTTGTGTTAGGCATAGGGTTTGGGGTAGGGTTAGGGTTAGGGTTAAGCTAAGGGTTAGGGTTAGGGCTAGGCGATAGGGATAGGGTTAGGGTAAGTGTTTGGGCTTGGGTTAATGTTAGGTTTTAGGGTTAGGGTTAGGGTTAGGGTTAGGGTTAGGATTTGGGTTTGGGTTAGAGTTAGGTTTAGGGTTAGGGTTTGGGTTAGGGTTAGGGTTAGGTTAAGTGTTAGTGTTTGGGCTTGGGTTAGGGTTAGGTTTAGGGTTAGGGATGGGTTAGGGTTAGGATTAGGGTTTGGCTTAGAGTTAGGGTTAGGGTTAAGGTAAGGGTTAGGGTTAGGACTAGGCAATAGCAATAGGGTTAGGGTTAGGGTTAGGGTTCGGGTTTGGGCTTGGGTTAGGGTTAGTGTTAGTTTTAGGATTACAGTTAGGTTTAGTGTTAGGATTAGGGTTTCAGTTTGGGTTAGAGTTAGATTTAGGGTTAGGGTTTGGGTTAGTGTTAGGGTTTGGGATAGGATTAGGGTTAGGGTAAGGGTTAGGGTTAGGGTTTGTGTTAGGGTTAGGGTTAGAGTTAGGGTTAGGGTTAGTATTAGGATTAGGGTTTAGGTTAGCGTTAGGGTTACGGTTAGGATTAAGTTTTGGGTTAGCGTTAGGGTTGGAGTTTGGGTTTGGGTTAGGGTTACGGTTGGGGTTAGGGTTTGGGTTAGAGTTAGGATTAGGGTTAGGATTAGGGTTAGGGGATAGGGTTAGGGTTAGGTTTAGGATTTGGGTTAGGGCTAGGTTAGGTTTAGGGTAAGGGTTAGGGTTAGGGTTATGGTTATGGTTAGGGTTAGGATTAGGGTTCGGGTTAGGGTTAGGGTTTGGGTTAGGTTTAGTGTTAGGGTTTGGGTTTGATTTAGGGTTAGGGTTAGTGTTAGGGTTAGGGTTTGGTTTAGGGTTAGGGTTAGCGTTAGGGTTAGGGTGGGGGTTTGGGTTAGGGTTAGGCTTAGGGTTAGGTTTAGGGTATTAGGTTTAGGGTTTAGGTTTAGGGTTACGGTTAGGGTTAGGGTTAGGGTTTCGTTTATGCTTAGGTTTGGTGTTAGGGATTGGGTTAGTGGTAGGTTTAGGGTTAGGGTTAGGGTTAGGGTTAGGATTAGGGTTAAGGTTAGTGTTTGGTTTTGGGTTCGGGTTAGATTTAGGGTTAGGGTAAGGTTAGGGTTAGGGTTAGGGTTTGGGTTAGGATTAGGGTTACGGTTAGTGTTAGGGTTAGGGTTTAGGTTAGGGTTAGGGTTAGGGTTAGGGTTAGGTTTAGGTTTAGTTTTGGGTTAGGGTTAGTTTAAGGGTTTGGTTTTGAGTTGGGGTTAGGGTTAGGGTTAAGGTTTAGATTTGGGTTCGGATTATCGTTAAGGTTAGAGTTAGGGTTAGGGTTTGGGTTTGCGATAGGGTTAGTGTTAGGGTTAGGGTTAGGTTTAGGGTTAGGGTTAGGGTTAGGGTTAGGTTTTGGGTTAGGTTTAGAGTTAGGGTTAGGGTTAGGGTTGGGGTTTGGGTTAGGGTTAGGATTAGGGTTAGGTTTAGGGTTAGGGGTTAGGGTTATTTTTAGGGTTAGGGTTAGGGTTAGGGTTAGGTTTTGGGTTAGGTTTAGAGTTAGGGTTAGGGTTAGGGTTTGGTTTGGGTTAGGGTTAGTGTTACGGATACGGTAAGGGTTAGGTTTTGGGTTATGGTTAGGTTTAGGGTTAGGTTAGAGGTTGGTTAAGGATTAGGTTTAGGTTTAGGATTAGAGTTAGGGTTTGGTTTGGGATAGGGTTAGTGTTAGGGTTAGGGATAGGGTTTGGGTTAGGGTTACGGTTAGGGTTAGGTTTAGGGTTAGGGTTTGGGTTAGGGTTAGGATTAGTGTTAGGGTTAGGGTTAGGGTTTGGGTTAGTTTTAGGGTTAGGGTTAGGTTTAGGGTTAGGTTTAGGGTTAGGGTTTGGCTTAGATTTAGGGTTAGGGTTAGGGTAAGGGTTAGGGCTAGGCGATAAGGATAGGGTTAGGGTTAGGGTTAGGGTTTGGGCTTGGGTTAGAGTTAGTGTTAGGTTTAGGATTAGAGTTAGGGTTAGTGTTAGGATTAGGGTTTGGGTTTGGGTTAGAGTTAGGTTTAGGGTTAGGGTTTGGGTTAGTGTTAGGGTTTGGGATAGGATTAGGGTTAGGGTAAGGGTTAGGGTTAGGGTTTGTGTTAGGGTTAGGGTTAGGGTTAGGGGTAGGGTTAGTATTAGGATTAGGGTTTGGGTTAGTGTTAGGGTTATGATTAGGGTTAGCGTTACGGTTAGGTTTGGATTCAGTTTTGGGTTAGCCTTAGGTTAAGGGTTTGGTTTTGAGTTAGGGTTAGGGTTACGGTTGAGGTTTAGATTTGGGTTCGGATTATCGTTAGGGTTAGGGGTAGGGTTAGGTTTATGGTTTGGGTTTCCGTTAGGGTTAGGGTTAGGGTTAGGTTTAGGGTTAGGGTTAGGGTTAGCGTTTGGTTTAGGGTTAGGTTTAGGGTTAGGGTTTCGGTTAGGGTTAGCATTAGGCTTAGGGATTGGGCAAGTGTTACGTTTAGGGTTAGGGTTAGGGTTTGGGTTAGGGTTAGGGTTAGGGTTTGGGTTAGGGTTAGGGTTAGGGTTAGTTTTAGAGTTAGGGGATAGGTTTAGGGTTACGTTTAGTTTTAGGGCTTGGGTTAGAGTTAGGTTTAGGGTTAGGGTTAGGGTTAGGGTTACTGTTAGGATTAGGGTTAGGGTTAGGGTTAGGGTTAGGGTTAGGGTTAGGTTTAGGGTTAGGGTTTCGGTTAGGGTCAGGTTTACCGTTAGGGTTTGGGTTAGGGTTAGGCTTTGGGTAAAGGTTTGGGTTTGGATTAGGTTTAGTTTTAGGGTTTGGGTTTGGGTAAGGGTTAGGTTTAGAGTTAGGGTTTGGGTGAGGGTTAGGGTTAGGTTTTGGGTTATATTTCGGGTTAGGGTTAGGTTTAGGGTTAGGTTTAGGATTAGGGTTAGGGTTAGGGTTACGTTTTGGGTTAGGTTTAGAGTTAGGGTTAGGGTTAGGGTTAGGGTTAGTTTTAGGGCTTGGGTTAGAGTTAGGGTTAGGGTTAGGGTTAGGGTTAGTATTAGGATTAGGGTTTGGGTTAGTGTTAGTGTTAAGGTTAGGGTTCGGTTTGGATTTAGTTATTGGTTAGGGTTAGGATAAGGGTTCGGTTTTGAGTTAGGGTTAGGGTTAGGGTTAGGGTTAGGGTTTGGGTTAGGGTTAGTGTTATGGTTTGGATTTCAGTTAGGGTTAGGGTTAGGGTTAGGGTTAGGATTTGGGTTAGGGTTAGGGTTCGGGTTAGGTTTAGGTTTAGGTTTAGGTTTTGTGTTTGTGTTAGGGTTAGGGTTAGGGTTAGGGTTAGGGTTTGGTTTGGGTTAGGGTTAGTGTTAGGGTTAGGGTTAGGGTTAGCATTAGGTTTTTGGTTAGGGTTAGGGTTAGGGTTAGGATTTGGGTTAGGGTCAGATTTAGGTTTAGGGTTAGGGTTACGGTTTTGGTTAGTGTTATGATTATGGTTAGGGTTAATATTACGGTTAGTGTTAGGGTTAGGGTTTGGGTTAGGGTTAGTGTCAGGGTTTGGGTTTTAGTTAGGTTTAGGGTTATGGTTAGGGTTAGGGTTGGGGTTACGTTTAGGGTTCGGGTGTGCGTTTGCGTTAGGGTTAGGCTTAGGGTTAGGGTTAGGGTAAGTGATAGTGTTAGGGCTTGGGTAAGGGTTAGGGTTAGGGTTAGGGTTAGGGTTTCGTTTAGGGTTAGGTTTAGGGATCGGGTTAGGTTTAGGGTGTGGGTTTGGTTTAGGGTTAGG
>CM069533.1:90000-92500 GCA_035773235.1 Eospalax fontanierii | reverse complement strand
GAGTTGGGTTAGGGTCAGGTTTAGGGTTAGGGTTAGGGTTAGGGTTTTGGTTAATGTTATGATTATGGTTAGGGTTAGGATTACGGTTAGTGTTAGGGTTAGGGTTTGGGTTAGGTTTAGGGTTAGGGTTAGGGTTAGGGTTGGGGTTACGGTTAGGGTTCGGGTGTGGGTTTGCGTTAGGGTTAGGCTTAGGGTCAGATTTGGGGAAAGTGTTAGTGTTAGGGCTTGGGTAAGGGTTAGGGTTAGGGTTAGGGTTAGGGTTTCGTTTAGGGTTAGGTTTAGGGTTCGGTTTAGGTTTAGGGTGTGGGTATGGGTTAGGGTTAGGCTTAGGGTTAGGGTTACGGTAAGTGTTAGGGTTAGGGTTTGGATTAGGGTTAGAGTTGGGGTTTGGGTTTGGGTTAGGTTTAGGTTTAGGGTTAGGGTTTGGGTTAGGGTTACGTTTAGGGTTTGCGTTAGAGTTAGAGTAAGGTATAGGGTTAGGGAATGGGTTAGGTTTAGGGATATTGTTAGGGTTTGGGTTAGGTTTTGGGTTAGGGTTAAGGTTAGTGTTAGGGTTAGGGGTTAGGTTTAGGGTTAGGGTTAGGGTTTGTGTTAGGGTTAGGGTTAGGGTTAGGGTTAGGGTTAGTGTTACATTTAGGGTTTGGGGTAGGGTTAGGTTTAGGGTTAGGGTTAGGGTTAGGGTTTGTGTTAGGGTTAGGGTTAGGGTTAGGGTTTGGTTTCGGGTTAGGGTTAGGTTTATGCTTAGTGTTTGGCCTTGGGTTAGGGTTAGGTTTAGGGTTAGGGTTAGAGTTAGGGTTAGGTTTTGGCTTAGGGTTAGGGTTAGGGTTAGGGTTAGTGCGAGGCGATCGGGATAGGGTTAGGGTTATGGTTGGGGTTAGGGTTTGGGCTTGGGTTAGGGTTAGTGTTAGGGTTAGGATTAGGGTTAGGTTTAGTGTTAGGATTAGGGTTTGGGTTTGGGTTACGGTTAGGGATAGGGTTAGGGTTTGGGTTAGTGTTAGGGTTAGGGTTTGGGTTAGGGTTAGGGTTAGGTTTAGGTTTAGGGTTAGGCTTAGGGTTAGGGTTAGGGGTTAGGGTTTACCCTTATGGGTAGGATAAGTGTTAGGTTTAGGGTTTGGGTTTGGGTTTGGGTCAGGTTCAGGTTTAGGTTTTGGGTTTGGGTTTGTGTTACGGTTATGGTTACGGTTACGGTTAGGGTTAGGGTTTTGTTTGGGTTAGAGTTAGTGTTAGGGTTATGGTTAGGTTTAGGTTTTGGGTTAGGGTTAGGGTTAGGGTTAGTGTTTGGGTTAGGGTTTGGGTTAGGTTTAAGGTTAGGGTTAGGGTTTGGGTTTGGGTTAGGATTAGTGTTAGGGTTTGGGTTAGGGTTAGGGTTAGGGTTAGGGTTTAGAATTTAGGGTTAGGGTTAGGGTGCGGGTTAGGGTTAGGGTTAGGGTTTGGTTTAGGATTTGGGTTAGCGTTAAGTTTAGGGTTAGGGTTAGGGTTAGGGTTAGGGTTTGGGTTAGGATTTGGGTTAGGGTTAAGGTTAGCGTTAGGGTTTGGGGTTAGGGTTAGGGTTAGGTTTAGTGTTCGGTTAGGGTTAGGGTTAGGGTTAGTGTTACAGTTAGGTTTTTAGTTAGGGTTAGTGATAGTGTTAGGGTTAGGGTTAGGGTTTGGGTTAGGGTTAGATTTGGGGTTAGGGTCAGGGTTAGGTTTTGTGTTAGGGTTCGGTTAGGGTTAGTGTTAGGGTTAGGGTTTGGGTTAGTGTTAGGGTTAGGGTTAGGATTAGGTTTGCGGTTAGGATTAGGGTTTTGCTTAGGGTTACGGTTACGGTTAGGGTTAGGTTTAGGGTTTGGGTTAGGGTTATCGTTCGGATTAGGGTTTGGGTTTGGGTTGGGTTTATGGTTAGGTTTAGTGTTATTGCTAGGGTTTGGGTTAGGGTTATGGTTAGTGTTAGGATTAGGGTTTGCGTTAGGGTTTGGGTTACGGTTAGGTTTAGGGTTTGGGTTAGGGTTAATTTTAGGTTTTGGGTTAGGGTTGGGGTTAGGGTTAGGATTAAAGTTAGAGTTAGGGTTTGGGTTTAAATTTAGGGTTAGTTTTAGGGTTAGGGTTTGGTTTGTGTTAGGGTTAAGGTTATGGTTAGGGTTACGGTTTGGGTTAGGGTTAGGGTTAGGTTTAGGGTTAATGTTTGGGCTTGGGTTAGGGTTAGGGTTAGGATTTGGGTTAGGGTCAGGGTTATGGTTAGGGTTAGGGTTAGGGTTTTGGTTAGTGTTATGATTATGGTTAGGGTTAGGATTACGGTTAGTGTTAGGGTTAGGGTTTGGGTTAGGGTTAGGGTTAGGGTTAGAGTTACGGTTAGGGCTATGCGATAGGGATAGGGTTAGGGTTAGGGTTAGATTTAGAATTAGAGTTAGGGTTAAGGTTTGGTTTAGGGTAAGGGTTAAGGTTTGGGTTTGGGTTTGGGTTAGGGTTAGGTTTAGTTTTAGGGTTAGGGGTTAGGTTTCGGGTTTGTTTTTGTTTATTGTTA
>CM069533.1:72500-82500 GCA_035773235.1 Eospalax fontanierii | reverse complement strand
TACGGTTAGGGTTAGGGTTATGGTTAGGGTTTGGGTTAGGGTTAGGGTTTGTGTTAGGTTAGGGTTAGGGTTAGGGTAAAGGTGAGGTTTAGGGTTCGGGGTAGGTTTAGTGTTAGTGTTAGGGTTAGGGTTAGGGTTTGGGTTAGGTTTAGGGTTAGGGTTTGGGTTAGGGTCAGGATTAGGTTTAGTGTTTGTGTTTAGGCTTGGGTTAGGGTTAGGTTTAGGGTTAGGGTTAGGGTTAGGGTTTGGCTAAGGGTTACGGTTTGGGTTTGGGTTCGGGTTATCGTTAGGGTTATGGTTAGGGTTAGGGTTAGGCTTACGGTTAGGTTTTGGGTAAGTGTTAGGGTTAGATTTTGGTTTAAGGTTAGGTTTAGGGTTAGTGTTTCGGTTAGGGTTTGGTTTACAGTTAGGGTTTGGTTTAGGGTTAGGTTTTGGGTAACGGTTTGGGTTTGGATTAGGTTTAGGTTTAGGGTTTGGGTTTGGGTAAGGGTTAGGTTTAGAGTTAGGGTTTGGGTTAGGGTTAGGGTTAGGTTTTGGGTTATGGTTCGGGTTAGGGTTAGGTTTAGGGTTAGGTTTAGGATTAGGGTTAGGGTTAGGGTTAAGTTTTGGGTTAAGTTTAGAGTTAGGGTTAGGGTTAGGGTTTGGTTTGGGTTAGGGTTAGTGTTACGGATAGGGTAAGGGTTCGGTTTTGGGTTAGGGTTAGGTTTAGGGTTCGGTTAGTGGTTGTTTGAGGATTAGGGTTAGGGTTAGGATTAGAGTTAGGCTTTGTTTTGGGATAGGGTTAGTGTTAGAGTTCGGGATAGGGTTTGGGTTAGTGTTAGGGTTATGGTTAGGGTTTGGGTTAGGGTTAGGTTTTGTGTTAGGTTAGGGTTAGGGTTAGGGTTAATGTGAAGTTTAGGGTTCGGGGTAGGTTTAGGGTTAGTGTTAGGGTTAGGGTTAGAGTTTGGGTTAGGTTTAGGGTTAGGGTTAGGGTTAGGGTTTGGGTTAGCGTTAGGTTTAGTGTTAGTGTTTGGGCTGGGTTAGGGTTAGGTTTAGGGTTAGGGTTAGTGTTAGGGTTAGGGTTTGGCTTAGAGTTGGGGTTAGGTTTAGGGTTAGGGTTAGGGTTAGGGCTAGGCGATATGGATAGGGTTAGGGTTAGGGTAAGGAATAGGGTTTGGGCTTGGGTTAGGGTTAGTGTTAGTTTTAGGATTAGAGTTAGGGTTAGTGTTAGGATTAGCGTTTGGGTTTGAGTTAGAGTTAGGTTTAGGGTTAGGGTTTGGGTTAGTGTTAGGGTTTGTGTTAAGGTTAGGGTTAGGGTTACGGTTAGGGTTAGGGTTAGTATTAGGATTAGGGTTTGGGTTAGTGTTAGGGTTACGGTTAGGGTTAGGTTTAGATTTAGTTTTGGGTTAGGGTTAGGTTAAGGGTTTGATTTTGAGTTTGGGTTGGGGTAGGGATTAGGTGTAGGGTTGGGGTAAGGGTTAGGTTTTGGTTTAGGTTTAGGGTTAGGGGATAGCGTTAGGGTTAGGTTTAGGGTTAGTTTTAGGGCTTGGGTTAGAGTTAGGGTTAGGGTTAGGGTTAGGGATAGTGTTAGGATTAGGGTTTTTGTTTGGGTTAGGTTTAGGGTTAGGGTTAGGGTTTGGGTTAGTTTTAGGGTTTTGGATAGGGTTAGGGTTAGGGTAAGGGTTATTGTTAGGGTTTGTGTTAGGGATAGGTTTAAGTTTAGGGTTAGGATTAGGGTTAGGTTTAGGGTTAGGGGTTAGGGTTAGGGTTAGGGTTAGGGTTAGGTTTTGGTTTAGGGTTATGGTTATGGTTATGGTTAGGATTAGGGTTCATGTTCGGGTTCGGCTTAGGGTTAGGGTTAGAGTTAGGGTTAGGGTTAGGGTTAGGGTTAGGGTTAGGGTTAGGGTTAGGCGATACGGATAGTCTTAGGGTTAGGGTTAGTGTTAGGGTTTGGGCTTGGGTTAGGGTTAGTGTTAGGTTTAGGATTAGAGTTAGGGTTAGTGTTAGATTAGGGTTTGGGTTTGGGTTAGAGTTAGGTTTAGGGTTAGGGTTTGGGTTAGTGTTAGGGTTTGGGATAGGATTAGGGTTAGGGTAAGGGTTAGGGTTAGGGTTTGTGTTAGGGTTAGGGTTAGGGTTAGGGTTAGTATTAGGATTAGGGTTTGGGTTAGTGTTAGGGTTAGGGTTAGGTTTGGATTTAGTTTTTGGTTAGGGTTAGCATAAGGGTTCGGTTTTGAGTTAGGGTTAGGGTTAGGGTCAAGGTTTGGATTTGCGTTCGGATTATCGTTAGGGTTAGGGTTAGGGTTAGGGTTTGGGTTTGCGTTAGGGTTGGGGTTAGGGTTAGGTTTAGGGTTAGGGTTAGGGTTTGGTTTAGGGTTAGGTTTAGGGTTAGGGTTTCGCTTAGGGTAGCATTAGGGTTAGGGTTTGGCAAGTATTAGGGTTAGGGTTAAGGTTAGGGTTTGGGTTAGGGTTAGGGTTAGGGGATAGGGTTAGGGTTAGGGTTAGGGTTAGGTTTAGGGCTTGGGTTAGAGTTAGTGTTAGGGTTAGGTTTAGGGTTAGTGTAAGAATTAGGGTTTGGGTTTGGGTTAGTGTTAGGGTTAGGGTTAGGGTTTCGGAAAGGGTTAGGTTTAGGGTAAGGGTTATTGTTAGGTTTTGTGTTAGTGTTAGGTTTAGGGTTAGGGTTAGGGTTAGGGTTAGGGTTACTGTTAGGATAAGGGTTTGGGTTAGGGTTTGGGTTAGGGTTAGGGTTAGGGGTAGGTTTAGGTTTAGGGTTTGGGTTAGCATTAGGCTTGGATTTTGGGTTTGGTTTAGGGTTAGGGTTATTGTTGGGGTTTGAGTTAGGGTTAGGGTTAGGGATAGGATTTGGGTTAGGGTCAGGGTTAGGGATAGGTTTAGGGTTAGGGTTTGGGTTAGGGTTATGGTTATGGTTATGGTTAGGATTAGGTTTCGGGTTCGGGTTCGGGTTAGGGTTAGAGTTAGGTTTAGGGTTAGGATTAGGGTTAAGGTTAGGGTTTGGGTTTGGGTTCGGGTTAGATTTAGGGTTAGGGTTAGGGTTAGGTTTAGGTTTTGGGTTAGGTTTAGAGTTAGGGTTAGGGTTAGGGTTTGGTTTGGGTTAGGGTTTGTGTTATGGATAGGGTAATGGTTCGGTTTTGGGTTAGGGTTATGTTTTGGGTTAGTTTAGAGGTTGGATGAGGATTAGGGTTAGGGTTAGGATTAGATTTAGGGTTTGGTTTGGGATAGGGTTAGTGTTAGGGTTAGGGATAGGGTTTGGGTTAGGGTTTCGGTTAGGGTTAGGGTTATGGTTAGGGTTTGGGTTAGGGTTAGGGTTTGTGTTAGGTTAGGGTTAGGGTTAGGGTTAAGGTGAGGTTTAGAGTTCGGGGTAGGTTTAGTGTTAGTGTTAGGGTTAGGGTTAGGGTTAGGGTTTGGGTTAGGTTTAGGGTTAGGGTTACTGTTAGGTTTAGGGTTAGGGTTAGGGTTAGGGTTAGGTTAAGTGTTAGTGTTTGGGTTTGGTTAGGGTTAGGTTTAGGGTTAGGGTTAGGGTTAGGGTTAGGGTTTGGCTTAGAGTTAGGGTTAGGGTTAGGGTTAGGGTTAGGGCTAGGCGATACGGATAGGGTTAGGGTTAGGGATAGGGTTTGGGCTTGGGTTAGGCTTAGTGTTAGGTTTAGGATTAGACTTAGGGTTAGTGTTAGGATTAGGGATTGGGTTTGGGTTAGAGTTAGGTTTAGGGTTAGGGTTTGGGTTAGTGTTAGGGTTTGTGTTAGGGTTAGGGTTAGGGTTAGGGTTAGGGTTAGTATTAGGATTAGGTTTTGCGTTAGTGTTAGGGTTACGGTTAGGGTTAGGTTTAGATTTAGTTTTGGGTTAGGGTTAGGTTAAGGGTTTGATTTTGAGTTAGGGTTAGGGTTAAGGTTTCGATTTGGGTTCGGATTATCGTTAGGGTTAGGGTTAGGTTTAGGGTTTGGGTTTGGGTTAGAGTTAGGTTTAGGGTTAGGGTTTGGGTTAGTGTTAGGGTTTGGGATAGGATTAGGGTTAGGGTAAGGGTTAGGGTTAGGGTTTGTGTTAGGGTTAGGGTTAGGGTTAGGGTTAGTATTAGGATTAGGGTTTGGGTTAGTGTTAGGGTTAGGGTTAGGTTTGGATTTAGTTTTTGGTTAGGGTTAGCATAAGGGTTCGGTTTTGAGTTAGGGTTAGGGTTAGGGTCAAGGTTTGGATTTGCGTTCGGATTATCGTTAGGGTTAGGGTTAGGGTTAGGGTTTGGGTTTGCGTTAGGGTTAGGGTTAGGGTTAGGTTTAGGGTTAGGGTTAGGGTTTGGTTTAGGGTTAGGTTTAGGGTTAGGGTTTCGCTTAGGGTAGCATTAGGGTTAGGGTTTGGCAAGTATTAGGGTTAGGGTTAAGGTTAGGGTTTGGGTTAGGGTTAGGGTTAGGGGATAGGGTTAGGGTTAGGGTTAGGGTTAGGTTTAGGGCTTGGGTTAGAGTTAGTGTTAGGGTTAGGTTTAGGGTTAGTGTAAGAACTAGGGTTTGGGTTTGGGCTAGTGTTAGGGTTAGTGTTAGGGCTTCGGAAAGGGTTAGGTTTAGGGTAAGGGTTATTGTTAGGTTTTGTGTTAGTGTTAGGTTTAGGCTTAGGGTTAGGGTTAGGGTTAGGGTTACTGTTAGGATAAGGGTTTGGGTTAGGGTTTGGGTTAGGGTTAGGGTTAGGGGTAGGTTTAGGTTTAGGGTTTGGGTTAGCATTAGGCTTGGATTTTGGGTTTGGTTTAGGGTTAGGGTTATTGTTGGGGTTTGAGTTAGGGTTAGGGTTAGGGATAGGATTTGGGTTAGGGTCAGGGTTAGGGATAGGTTTAGGGTTAGGGTTTGGGTTAGGGTTATGGTTATGGTTATGGTTAGGATTAGGTTTCGGGTTCGGGTTCGGGTTAGGGTTAGAGTTAGGTTTAGGGTTAGGATTAGGGTTAAGGTTAGGGTTTGGGTTTGGGTTCGGGTTAGATTTAGGGTTAGGGTTAGGGTTAGGTTTAGGTTTTGGGTTAGGTTTAGAGTTAGGGTTAGGGTTAGGGTTTGGTTTGGGTTAGGGTTTGTGTTATGGATAGGGTAATGGTTCGGTTTTGGGTTAGGGTTAGGTTTTGGGTTAGTTTAGAGGTTGGATGAGGATTAGGGTTAGGGTTAGGATTAGATTTAGTGTTTGGTTTGGGATAGGGTTAGTGTTAGGGTTAGGGATAGGGTTTGGGTTAGGGTTTCGGTTAGGGTTAGGGTTATGGTTAGGGTTTGGGTTAGGGTTAGGGTTTGTGTTAGGTTTGGGTTAGGGTTAGGGTTAAGGTGAGGTTTAGGGTTCGGGGTAGGTTTAGTGTTAGTGTTAGGGTTAGGGTTAGGGTTAGGGTTTGGGTTAGGTTTAGGGTTAGGGTTACTGTTAGGTTTAGGGTTAGGGTTAGGGTTAGGGTTAGGTTAAGTGTTAGTGTTTGGGTTTGGTTAGGGTTAGGTTTAGGGTTAGGGTTAGGGTTAGGGTTAGGGTTTGGCTTAGAGTTAGGGTTAGGGTTAGGGTTAGGGTTAGGGCTAGGCGATACGGATAGGGTTAGGGTTAGGGATAGGGTTTGGGCTTGGGTTAGGTTTAGTGTTAGGCTTAGCATTAGACTTAGGGTTAGTGTTAGGATTAGGGATTGGGTTTGGGTTAGAGTTAGGTTTAGGGTTAGGGTTTGGGTTAGTGTTAGGGTTTGTGTTAGGGTTAGGGTTAGGGTTAGGGTTAGGGTTAGTATTAGGATTAGGTTTTGCGTTAGTGTTAGGGTTACGGTTAGGGTTAGGTTTAGATTTAGTTTTGGGTTAGGGTTAGGTTAAGGGTTTGATTTTGAGTTAGGGTTAGGGTTAAGGTTTCGATTTGGGTTCGGATTATCGTTAGGGTTAGGGTTAGGTTTAGGGTTTGGGTTTGCTTTAGCTTTAGGGTTAGGGTTAGGTTTAGGGTTAGGGTTAGGCTTAGTGTTTGGTTTAGTGTTAGGGTTAGGGTTAGGGTTTCGGTTAGGGTTAGTATTAGGGTTAGGGTTTGGGCAATTGTTAGGATTAGGGTTAGGGTTAGGATTTTTGTTAGGGTTAGGGTTAGGGTTCGGGTTAGGGTTTGGGTTAGTTTTAGGGTTTTGGTTAGGGTTAGGGTTAGGGTTAGGGTTATTGGTAGGGTTTGTGTTAGGGTTAGGTTTAGGTTTAGGGTTAGGGTTAGGGTTAGGGTTAGGATTATGCTTATGGTTATGGGTAGGATTAGGGTTCGTGTTCGGGTTCGGGTTAGGGTTAGAGTTAGGGTTAGGGTTAGGATTAGGGTTAAGGTTAGGGTTTGGGTTTGAGTTCGGGTTAGTTTTAGGGTTAGGGTTAGGGTTAGGTTTAGGTTTTGGGTTAGGTTTAGAGTTAGGTTTAGGGTTAGGGTTTGGTTTGGGTTAGGGTTAGTGTTATGGATAGGGTAAGGGTTCGGTTTTGGGTTAGGGTTAGGTTTAGGGTTAGGTTAGAGGTTGTTTGAGGATTAGGGTTAGGGTTAGGATTAGAGTTAGGCTTTGTTTTGGGATAGGGTTAGTGTTAGGGTTCGGGATAGGGTTTGGGTTAGGGTTACGGTTAGGGTTAGGGTTATGGTTATGGTTTGGGTTAGGGTTAGGTTTTGTGTTAGGTTAGGGTTAGGGTTAAGGTGAGGTTTAGGGTTTGGGGTAGGTTTAGTGTTAGTGTTAGGGTGAGGGTTAGGGTTAGGGATTGGGTTAGGTTTAGGGTTAGGGTTACTGTTAGGGTTAGGGTTAGGGTTAGGGTTAGGTTTAGTGTTAGTGTTTGGGCTGGGTTAGGGTTAGGTTTACGGTTAGGGTTAGGGTTAGGGTTAGGGTTTGGCTTAGAGTTAGGGTTAGGGTTAGGTTTAGGGTTAGGGCTAGGCGATACGGATAGGGTTAGGGTTAGGGATAGGGTTTGGGCTTGGGTTAGGGTTAGTGTTAGGTTTAGGATTAGAGTTAGGATTAGGGTTTGGGTTTGGCTTAGAGTTAGGTTTAGGGTTAGAGTTTGGGTTAGTGTTAGGGTTTGTGTTAGGGTTAGGGTTAGGGTTAGGGTTAGGGTTAGTATTAGGATTAGGGTTTGGGTTAGTGTTAGGGTTTCGGTTAGGGTTAGGTTTAGATTTAGTTTTGGGTTAGGGTTAGGTTAAGGGTTTGATTTTGAGTTAGGGTTAGGGTTAGGATTAGGTTTAGGGTTAGGGTTAGGCTTAGGGTTTGGTTTAGGGTTAGGGTTAGGGTTAGGATTTCGGTTAGGGTTAGCATTAGGGTTAGGGTTTGGGCAAGTGTTAGGATTAGGGTTAGGGTTAGGGTTTGGGTTAGGGTTAGGGTTAGGTTTAGGGTTAGGGGATAGGGTTAGGGTTAGGTTTAGGGTTAGTTTTAGGGCTTGGGTTTGAGTTAGGGTTAGGGTTAGGGTTAGTGTTAGGATTAGGGTTTGGGTTTGGGTTAGGGTTAGGGTTAGGGTTAGGGTTTGGGTTAGTTTTAGGGTTTTGGATGGGGTTAGGGTTAGGGTAAGGGTTATTGTTAGGGTTTGTGTTAGGGTTAGGTTTAGGTTTAGGTTTAGGGTTAGCGTTAGAGTTAGGGTTACTGTTAGGATTAGGGTTTGGGTTAGGTTTGGAGTTAGGTTTAGGGTTAGGCTTAGGTTTAGGGTTAGGGTTTGAGTTAGCGTTAGGCTTGGATTTTGGGTTTGGGTTAGGGTTAGGGTTAGGGTTGGAGTTTGGGTTAGGATTAGGATTAGGGTTTGGTTTAGGGTTAGGGGTTAGGGTTAGGGTTAGGGTTAGGGTTAGGGTTAGTTTTAGGGCTTGGGTTAGAGTTAGGGTTAGGGTTAGGTTTAGGGTTAGTGTTAGGATTAGGGTTTGGGTTTGGGTTAGGGTTAGGGTTAGGGTTAGGGTTTGGGTTAGTTTTAGGGTTTTGGATAGGGTTAGGGGTTAGGGTTAGGGTTAGGGTTAGGGTTAGGGTTAGGTTTAGTGTTAGTGTTTGGGCTGGGTTAGGGTTAGGTTTAGGGTTAGGGTTAGGGTTAGTGATAGGGTTAGGGTTTGGCTTAGAGTTGGGGTTAGGGTTAGGGTTAGGGTTAGGGTTAGGGCTAGGCGATATGGATAGTGTTAGGGTTAGGGTTAGGGATATGGTTTGGGCTTGGGTTAGGGTTAGTGTTAGTTTTAGGATTAGAGTTAGGGTTAGTGTTAGGATTAGCGTTTGGGTTTGGGTTAGAGTTAGGTTTAGGGTTAGGGTTTGGGTTAGTGTTAGGGTTTGTGTTAGGGTTAGGTTTAGGGTTAGTATTAGGATTAGGTTTTGGGTTAGTGTTAGGGTTACGGTAAGGGTTAGGTTTAGATTTAGTTTTGGTTTAGGGTTAGGTTAAGGGTTTGATTTTGAGTTAGGGTTAGGGTTAAGGTTTCGATTTGGGTTCGGATTATCGTTAGGGTTAGGGTTAGGGTCAGGGTTAGGGTTTGGGTTTGCTTTAGCTTTAGGGTTAGGGTTAGGTTTAGGGTTAGGGTTAGGCTTAGTGTTTGGTTTAGTGTTAGGGTTAGGGTTAGGGTTTCGGTTAGGGTTAGTATTAGGGTTAGGGTTTGGGCAATTGTTATGTTTAGGGTTAGGGTTAGGTTTTGTGTTAGGTTTAGGGTTAGGGGATAGTGTTAGGGTTAGGGTTAGGGTTAGTTTTAGGGCTTGGGTTAGAGTTAGGGTTAGGGTTAGGTTTAGGGTTAGTGTTAGGATTAGGGTTTGGGTTTGTGTTAGGGTTAGGTTTAGGGTTAGGGTTTGGGTTAGTTTTAAGGTTTTGGATAGGGTTAGGGTTAGGGTAAGGGTTATTGGTAGGGTTTGTGTTAGGGTTAGGTTTAGGTTTAGGGTTAGAGTTAGGGTTAGGGTTAGGATTATGCTTATGGTTATGGGTAGGATTAGGGTTCGTGTTCGGGTTCGGGTTAGGGTTAGAGTTAGGGTTAGGGTTAGGATTAGGGTTAAGGTTAGGGTTTGGATTTGGGTTCGGGTTAGATTTAGGGTTAGGGTTAGGGTTAGGTTTAGGTTTTGGGTTAGGTTTAGAGTTAGGGTTAGGGTTAGGGTTTGGTTTGGGTTATGGTTAGTGTTACGGATAGGGTAAGGGTTCGGTTTTGGGTTAGGGTTAGGTTTAGGGCTAGGCGATATGGATAGGGTTAGGGTTAGGGTTAGGGATAGGGTTTGGGCTTGGGTTAGGGTTAGTGTTAGTTTTAGGATTAGAGTTAGGGTTAGTGTTAGGATTAGCGTTTGGGTTTGGGTTAGAGTTAGGTTTAGGGTTAGGGTTTGGGTTAGTGTTAGGGTTAGGGTTACGGTTATGGTTAGGGTTAGGATTAGGATTAGGGTTTGGGTTAGTGTTAGGGTTACGGTTAGGGTTAGGTTTAGATTTAGTTTTGGGTTAGGGTTAGGTTAAGGGTTTGATTTTGAGTTAGGGTTAGGGTTAGGATTAGGTTTAGGGTTAGGGTTAGGCTTAGGGTTTGGTTTAGGGTTAGGGTTAGGGTTAGGATTTCGGTTAGGGTTAGCATTAGGGTTAGGGTTTGGGCAAGTGTTAGGATTAGGGTTAGGGTTAGGGTTTGGGTTAGGGTTAGGGTTAGGTTTAGGGTTAGGGGATAGGGTTAGGGTTAGGTTTAGGGTTAGTTTTAGGGCTTGGGTTAGAGTTAGGGTTAGGGTTAGGGTTAGTGTTAGGATTAGGGTTTTGGTTTGGGTTAGGGTTAGGGTTAGGGTTTGGGTTAGTTTTAGGGTTTTGGATAGGGTTAGGGTTAGGGTAAGGGTTATTGTTAGGGTTTGTGTTAGGGTTAGGTTTAGGTTTAGGGTTAGGGTTAGGGTTAGGGTTAGGGTTACTGTTACGATTAGGGTTTGGGTTAGGGTTGGGGTTAGGGTTAGGGTTAGGCTTAGGTTTAGGGTTAGGGTTTGGGTTAGCGTTAGGCTTGGATTTTGGGTTTGGGTTAGGGTTGGAGTTTGGGTTAGGGTTAGGATTAGGGTTTGGTTTAGGGTTAGGAGTTAGGGTTAGGGTTAGGGTTAGGGTTAGGTTTTGGTTTAGGGTTATGGTTATGGTTATGGTTAGGA
>CM069533.1:65000-67500 GCA_035773235.1 Eospalax fontanierii | reverse complement strand
TGGGTTAGGGTTAGTGTTATGGTTTGGATTTCAGTTAGGGTTAGGGTTAGCTTTTGGGTTAGGGTTAGGGTTAGTGTTAGGTTTAGGTTTAGGTTTTGTGTTTGTGTTAGGGTGAGGGTTAGGGTTAGGGTTAGGGTTTGGTTTGGGTTAGGGTTAGTGTTAGGGTTAGGGTTAGGGTTAGCGTTAGGTTTAGGGTTAGGGTTAGGGTTAGGGTTAGGATTTGGGTTATAGTCAGGTTTAGGGTTAGGGTTAGGGTTAGGGTTTTGGTTAGTGTTATGATTATGGTTAGGGTTAGGATTACGGTTTGTGTTAGGGTTAGGGTTAGTGTCAGGGTTTGGGTTTGAGTTAGGTTTAAGCTTTTGGTTAGATTTAGGGTTGGGATTACGGTTAGGGTTCGGGTGTGGGCTTGCGTTAGGGTTAGGCTTAGGGTTAGGGTTAGTGTAAGAGCTAGTGTTAGGGCTTGGGTAAGGGTTAGGTTTAGGGTTAGGGGTTAGGGGTTAGCCTTTTGGGTAGGGTAAGTGTTAGGTTTAGGGTTTCGGTTTGGGTTTGGGTCAGGTTTAGGTTTAGGGTTAGGGTTTGGGTTTGGGTTACGGTTATGGTTAGGGTGACGGTTAGGGTTAGCGTTTTGTTTGTGTTAGAGTTAGTGTTAGGGTTATGGTTAGGTTTAGGGTTAGGGTTAGGGTTAGGGTTAGGGTTTGGGTTAGGGTTTTGGTTAGGTTTAAGTTTAGGGTTAGGGTTTGGGTTTGGGTTAGGATTAGTGTTAGGGTTTGGGTTAGGGTTAGGGTTAGGGTTAGGGTTTAGGTTTTATGGTTAGGGTTCGGGTTAGGGTTAGGGTTAGGGTTAGGGTTAGGATTTTGGTTAGGGTTAAGGTTAGGGTTAGGGTTAGGGGTTAGGGTTAGGGTTAGGGTTAGTGTTCGGGTTAGGGTTAGGGTTAGGGTTAGTGTTACGGTTAGGGTTTGAGTTAGGGTTAGTGATAGTGTTAGGGTTAGGTTTAGGGTTTGGGTTAGGGTTAGATTTGGGGTTAGGGTCAGGGTTAGGTTTTGGGTTAGGGTTGGGTTAGGGTTAGGGTTAGGTTTAGGGTTTGGGTTAGGGTTATCGTTCGGATTAGGGTTTGGGTTTGGGTTGGGTTTATGGTTAGGTTTAGTGTTATTGCCAGGGTTTGGGTTAGGGTTATGGTTAGTGTTAGGATTAGGGTTTGCGTTAGCGTTTGGGTTAGGGTTAGGTTTAGGGTTTGGGTTAGGGTTAATTTTAGGTTTTGGGTTAGGGTTGGGGTTAGGGTTAGGATTAAAGTTAGAGTTAGGGTTTGGGTTTTGATTTAGTGTTAGTTTTAGGGTTAGGGTTTGGTTTGTGTTAGGGTTAGGGTTAAGGTTATGGTTAGGGTTACGGTTTGGGTTAGGATTAGGGTTAGGTTTAGGGTTAGTGTTTGGGCTTGGGTTAGGGTTAGGGTTAGGGTTAGGATTTGGGTTAGGGTCAGGGTTATGGTTAGGGTTAGGGTTAGGGTTTTGGTTAGTGTTATGATTATGGTTAGGGTTAGGATTACGGTTAGTGTTCCGGTTAGGGTTTGAGTTAGGGTTAGGCTTAGGGTAAGAGTTAGGGTTAGGGCTATGCGATAGGGATAGGATTAGGGTTAGGGTTAGATTTAGGATTAGAGTTAGGGTAAAGGTTTGGGTTAGGGTTAGGGTTAAGGTTTGGGTTTGGGTTTGGGATAAGGTTTGGGTTAGGTTTAAGTTTAGTGTTAGGGTTTAGGGTTTAGGGTTAGGGTTCGGGTTTGGGTTCGGGTTAGGGTTAGGGTTATGGTTTGGTTTAGTGTTTGGGTTAGGGTTAAGGTTAGAGTTATGTTTAGGATTTAGGGTTAGGGTAAGGGTTAGGGTTCGGGTTCGGGTTCGGGTTAGGGTTATTGTTATGGTTAGGGTTAGGGTTATTTTTAGGGTTATGGTTTGGGTTAAGGTTAGGGATAGGGTTAGTTTTAGGGCTTGGGTTAGGGTTAGGGTTAGGGTTAGCGATTGCTTTAGGTTAGGTTTAGGGTGAGGGTTAGGGTTAGGTTTAGGGTTACGGTTTGGGTTAGCGTTTAGGTTTGGGTTAGGGTTAGGGTTAGGGTTAGTTTTAGGGCTTAGGTTAGGGTTAGGGTTAGGGTTAGGGATTGCGTTTAGGTTAGCTTTAGAGTGAGGGTTAGGCTTAGGGTTAGTTTTTGGGTTTGGGTTAGGTTTAGTTTTAGAGTTAGGGATAGGGTTAGGGTTAGAGTTAGGGTTTGGGTTTGGATTAGAGTAAGGTATAGGGTTAGGGTTTGGGTTAGGTTTAGGTTTAGGTTTAGGGTTTGGGTTAGGGTTTGGTTTAGGGTTAGGGTTTGTGTTAGATTAGGGTTAGTGTTAGGGTTTGGTTTAGGGTTAGGGTTTGTGTTAGGTTAGGGTTAGGGTTAGGGTTAAGGTGAGGTTTAGGGTTTGGGGTAGGTTTAGGATTAGTGTTAGGGTTAGGGTTAGGGTTTGGGTTAGGTTTAGGGTTA
>CM069533.1:55000-60000 GCA_035773235.1 Eospalax fontanierii | reverse complement strand
GTTAGGGTTAGGTTTAGGGTTAGGGTTAGGGTTAGTGTTTGGGTTAGGGTTTGGGTTAGAGTTGGGGTTAGGGTTAGGGTTAGGGTTAGGGTTAGGGCTAGGCGATATGGATAGGGTTAGGGTTAGGGTTAGGAATAGCGTTTGGGCTTGGGTTAGGGTTAGTGTTAGTTTTAGGATTAGAGTTATGGTTAGTGTTAGGATTAGCGTTTGGGTTTGGGTTAGAGTTAGGTTTAGGGTTAGGGTTTGGGTTAGTGTTAGGGTTTGTGTTAGGGTTAGGGTTAGGGTTAGTATTAGGATTAGGGTTTGGGTTAGTGTTAGGGTTACGGTTAGGGTTAGGTTTAGATTTAGTTTTGGGTTAGGGTTAGGTTAAGGGTTTGATTTTGAGTTAGGGTTAGGGTTAGGTTTAGGGTTAGGGTTAGGGGTAGGGTTAGTATTAGGATTAGGGTTTGTGTTAGTGTTAGGGTTACGGTAAGGGTTAGGGTTAGGTTTGGATTTAGTTTTGGGTTAGGGTTAGGTTAAGGGTTTGATTTTGAGTTAGGGTTAGGGATACGTTTAAGGATTGGATTTGGATTCGGATTATCGTTAGGGTTAGGGTTAGGGTTAGGGTTTGGGTTTGCGTTAGGGTTAGGGTTAGGGTTAGGTTTAGAGTTAGGGTTAGGGTTAGCGTTTGGTTTAGGGTTAGGTTTAGGGTTAGGGTTTCATTTAGGGTTAGCATTAGGGTTAGGGATTGGGCAAGTGTTAGGGTTAGGGTTAGTTTTAGGGTTTGGGTTAGGGTTAGGGTTAGGGTTAGGTTTAGGGTTAGGTGATAGGGTTAGGGTTAGGTTTAGTTTTAGGGTTTGGGTTAGAGTTAGGGTTAGGGTTAGGGTTAGTGTTAGGATTAGGGTTTGGGTTTGGGTTAGGGTTAGGGTTAGGGTTAGGGTTTGCGTTAGTTTTAGGGTTTTGGATAGGGTTAGTGTTAGGTTAAGGGTTATTGTTAGGGTTTGTGTTAGGGTTAGGTTTAGATTTACGGTTAGGGTTAGGGTTACTGTTAGGATTAGGGTTTGGGTTAGGGTTAGGGGTTAGGGTTAGGGTTAGGGTTAGGGTTTGGTTTAGGGTTAGGGTTTGTGTTAGGTTAGGGTTAGGGTTAGGGTTAAGGTGAGGTTTAGGGTTTGGGGTAGGTTTAGGGTTAGTGTTAGGGTTAGGGTTAGGGTTTGGGTTAGGTTTAGGGTTAGGGTTAGGTTTAGTGTTAGTGTTTGGGCTTGGGTTAGGGTTAGGTTTAGGGTTAGGGTTAGGGTTAGTGTTAGGGTTAGGGTTAGGCTTACGGTTAGGTTTTGGGTAAGTGTTAGGGTTAGATTTTGGTTTAGGGTTAGGTTTAGGGTTAGGGTTTCGGTTAGGGTTAGGTTTACGGTTAGGGTTTGGGTTAGGGTTAGGGTTTGGGTAAAGGTTTGGGTTTGGATTAGGTTTAGGTTTAGGGTTTGGGTTTGGGTAAGGGTTAGGTTTAGAGTTAGTGTTTGGGTTAGGGTTAGGGTTAGGTTTTGGGTTATGGTTCGGGTTAGGGTTAGGTTTAGGGTTAGGTTTAGGATTAGGGTTAGGGTTAGGGTTAGGTTTTGGTTAGGTTTAGAGTTAGGGTTAGAGTTAGGGTTTGGTTTGGGTTAGGGTTAGTGTTACGGATAGGGTAAGGGTTCGGTTTTGGGTTAGGGTTAGGTTTAGGGTTAGGTTAGAGGTTGGTTGAGAATTAGGGTTAGGGTTAGGATTAGAGTTAGGGTTTGGTTTGGGATAGGGTTATTGTTAGGGTTAGGGATAGGGTTTGGGTTAGGGTTACGGTTAGGGTTAGGGTTAGGGTTAGGGTGTGGGTTAGGGTTAGGGTTTGTGTTAGGTTAGGGTTAGGGTTAGGGTTAAGGTGAGTTTTAGGGTTTGGGGTAGGTTTAGTGTTAGTGTTAGGGTTAGGGTTAGGGTTTGGGTTAGGGTTAGGATTAGGGTTAATGTTACTGTTTGGGTTTGGGTTCGGGTTAGATTTAGGGTTAGGGTAAGGTTAGGGTTAGGGTTAGGGTTTGGGTTAGGTTTAGGGTTAGGGTTTGGGTTAGGGTTAGGGTTAGGTTTATTGTTAGTGTTTGGGCTTGGGTTAGGGTTAGGTTTAGGTTTAGGGTTAGGGTTAGGGTTAGGGTTTGGCTTAGAGTTAGGGTTAGGGTTAAGGTAAGGGTTAGGGTTAGGGCTAGGCGATAGGGATAGGGTTAGGGTTAGGGTTAGGGTTAGGGTTTGGGCTTGGGTTAGGGTTAGTGTTAGGTTTAGGATTAGAGTTAGGTTTAGTGTTAGGATTAGGGTTTGGGTTTGGGTTAGAGTTAGGTTTAGGGTTAGGGTTTGGGTTAGTGTTAGGGTTTGGGATAGGATTAGGGTTAGGGT
Source organism: Eospalax fontanierii (assembly GCA_035773235.1). Classification (NCBI taxonomy): domain Eukaryota; kingdom Metazoa; phylum Chordata; class Mammalia; order Rodentia; family Spalacidae; genus Eospalax; species Eospalax fontanierii. The sequence goes on along the minus strand of CM069533.1, from coordinate 57,621 downwards.
AAGGGTTAGGGTTAGGGTTTGTGTTAGGGTTAGGGTTAGGGTTAGGGTTCGGGTTAGTATTAGGATTAGGGTTTAGGTTAGTGTTAGGGTTACGGTTAGGGTTAAGGTTTGGTTTAGCGTTAGGGTTGGAGTTTGGGTTTGGGTTAGGGTTAGGGTTGGGGTTAGGGTTCGGGTTAGGGTTAGGATTAGGGTTAGGATTAGGGTTAGGGGATAGGGTTAGGGTTAGGGTTCAGATTTGGGTTAGGGCTAGGGTAGGGTTAGGGTAAGGGTTAGGGTTAGGGTTATGGTTATGGTTAGGTTTAGGATTAGGGTTCAGGTTAGGGTTAGGGTTTGGGTTTGATTTAGGGTTAGGGTTATGGTTAGGGTTAGGGTTTGCTTTAGGGTTAGGGTTAGCGTTAGGGTTAGGGTGTGCTTTTGGGTTAGGGTTAGGCTTAGGGTTAGGGTTAGGGTAAGTGTTAGGTTTAGGGTTTAGGGTTAGGGTTAGGGTTAGGGTTAGGGTTTCATTTATGCTTAGGTTTGGTGTTAGGGATTGGGTTAGTGTTAGGTTTAGGGTTAGGGTTAGGGTTAGGGTTAGGATTAGGGTTAAGGTTAGTGTTTGGGTTTGGGTTCGGGTTAGATTTAGGGTTAGGGTAAGGTTAGGGTTAGGGTTAGGGTTTGGGTTAGGTTTAGGGTTAGGGTTAGTGTTAGGGTTAAGGTTTGGGTTCGGGTTAGGGTTAGGGTTAGGGTTAGGGTTAGGGTTAGGTTTAGGTTTAGTTTTGGGTTAGGGTTAGGTTAAGGGTTTGGTTTTGAGTTAGGGTTAGGGTTAGGATTAAGGTTTAGATTTGGGTTCGGATTATCGTTACGGTTAGAGTTAGGGTTAGGGTTTGGGTTTGCGATAGGGTTAGAGTTTCGGTTAGGGTTAGGTTTAGGATTAAGCTTAGGGTTAGGTTTTGGTTTAGGATTAGGGTTAGGGTTAGGGTTAGGGTTTTGGTTAGGGTTAGGATTAGGGTTAGGGTTTGGGCAAGTGTTAGGGTTAGGTTTAGGGTTAGGGTTTGGGTTAGGGTTAGGCTTGGATTTTGGGTTTTGGTTAGGTTTAGGTTTAGGGTTGGGGTTTGGGTTAGGTTTAGCATTAGGTTTAGGTTTAGGGTTAGGGGTTAGGGTTAGTTTTAGGGTTAGGTTTAGGGTTAGGGTTAGGGTTAGGGTTAGGGTTTGGTTTGGGTTAGGGTTAGTGTTACGGATACGGTAAGGATTCGGTTTTGGGTTAGGGTTAGGTTTAGGGTTAGGTTAGAGGTTGGTTGAGGATTAGGGTTAGGTTTAGGATTAGAGTTATTGTTTGGTTTGGGATAGGGTTAGTGTTAGGGTTAGGGATAGGGTTTGGGTTAGGGTTACGGTTAGGGTTAGGGTTAGGGTTAGGGTTTGGGTTAGGGTTAGGGTTTGTGTTAGGTTAGGGTTAGGGTTAGGGTTAAGGTGAGGTTTAGGGTTTGGGGTAGGTTTAGGATTAGTGTTAGGGTTAGGGTTAGGGTTTGGGTTAGGTTTAGGGTTAGGGTTAGGGCTATGGTTAGGGTTAGGTTTAGTGTTAGTGTTTGGGCTTGGGTTAGGGTTAGGTTTAGGGTTAGGTTTAGGGTTAGGGTTTGGCTTAGATTTAGGGTTAGGGTTAGGGTTAGGGTTAGGGCTAGGCGATAAGGATAGGGTTAGGGTTACGGTTAGGGTTAGGGTTTGGGCTTCGGTTAGGGTTAGTGTTAGGTTTAGGATTAGAGTTAGGGTTAGTGTTAGGATTAGGGTTTGGGTTTGGGTTAGAGTTAGGTTTATGGTTAGGGTTTGGGTTAGTGTTAGGGTTTGGGATAGGATTAGGGTTAGGATAAGGGTTAGGGTTAGGATTTGTGTTAGGGTTAGGGTTAGGGTTAGCGTTAGGGTTGGGTTTGGATTTAGTTTTGGGTTAGGCTTAGGTTAAGGGTTTGGTTTTGAGTTAGGGTTAGGGTTACGGTTAAGGTTTGGATTTGGGTTCGGATTATCGTTAGGGTTAGGTTTAGGGTTAGGTTTAGGGTTAGGGTTAGGGTTAGCGTTTGGTTTAGGGTTAGGTTTAGGGTTAGGGTTTCGGTTAGGATTAGCATTAGGGTTAGTGTTTGGGCAAGTGTTAGGGTTAGGGTTAGGGTTATTGATTGGGTTAGGGTTAGGGTTAGGGTTAGTTTTAGGGTTAGGGGATAGGGTTAGGGTTAGGGTTAGTTTTAGGGCTTGGGTTAGAGTTAGGGTTAGGGTAAGGGTTATTGTTAGGGTTAGTGTTAGGATTAGGGTTTGGGTTTGGGTTAGGGTTAGGGTTAGGGTTAGGGTTTCGGTTAGTTTTAGGGTTTTGCATAGGGTTAGGGTTAGGGTAAGGGTTATTGTTAGGGTTTGTGTTTGAGTTAGGTTTAGGTTTAGGGTTAGGGTTAGGGTTAGGGTTAGGATTATGGTTATGGTTATGGGTAGGATTAGGGTTCGTGTTTGGGTTCGGGTTAAGGTTAGAGTTAGGGTTAGGGTTATGATTAGGGTTAAGGTTAGGGTTTGGGTTTGGGTTAAGGTTAGATTTAGGGTTAGGGTTAGGGTTAGGTTTAGGTTTTGGGTTAGGTTTAGAGTTAAGGTTAGGGTTAGGGTTTGGTTTGGGTTAG
>CM069533.1:42500-50000 GCA_035773235.1 Eospalax fontanierii | reverse complement strand
GGTTAGGGTTGGGGTTTGGGTTAGGGTTGGAGTTAGGTTTAGGTTTAGGGTTAGGCATTAGGGTTAGGATTAGGGTTAGGGTCAGGGTTAGGGATAGTTTTAGGGTTAGGGTTTGGGTTAGGGTTATGGTTATGGTTATGGTTAGGATTAGGTTTCGGGTTCGGGTTCGGGTTAGGGTTAGAGTTAGGTTTAGGGTTAGGATTAGGGTTAAGGTTAGGGTTTGGGTTTGGGTTCGGGTTAGATTTAGGGTTAGGGTTAGGGTTAGGTTTAGGTTTTGGGTTACGTTTAGAGTTAGGGTTAGGGTTAGGGTTTGGTTTGGGTTAGGGTTTGTGTTACGGATAAGGTAATGGTTCGGTTTTGGGTTAGGGTTAGGTTTTGGGTTAGGTTAGAGGTTGGATGAGGATTAGAGTTAGGGTTAGGATTAGATTTAGGGTTTGGTTTGGGATAGGGTTAGTGTTAGGATTAGGCATAGGGTTTGGGTTAGGGTTACGGTTACGGTTAGGGTTATGGTTAGGGTTTGGTTTAGGGTTAGGTTTTGTGTTAGGTTAGGGTTAGGGTTTGGGTTAAGGTGAGGTTTAGGGTTCGGGGTAGGTTTAGTGTTAGTGTTAGTGTTAGGGTTAGGGTTAGGGTTTGGGTTAGGTTTAGGGTTAGGGTTACTGTTAGGGTTAGGGTTAGGGTTACGGTTAGGTTTAGTGTTAGTGTTTGTCCTGGGTTAGGGTTAGGTTTAGGGTTAGGGTTAGGGTTAGGGTTAGGGTTAGGGTTTCGGTTAGTTTTACGGTTTCGGAAAGGGTTAAGGTTAGGGTAAGGGTTATTGTTAGGGTTTGTGTTAGTGTTAGGTTTAGGGTTAGGGTTAGGGTTAGGGTTAGGGTTAGGGTTAGGGTTACTGTTAGGATAAGGGTTTGGGTTAGGGTTAGGGTTAGGGTTAGGGTTAGGGTTAGGGTTAGGGTTAGGGTTAGGTTTAGGGTTTGGGTTAGCATTAGGCTTGGATTTTGGGTTTGGTTTAGGGTAAAGGTTTAGGTTTGGGGTTTGGGTTAGGGTTGGAGTTAGGTTTAGGTTTAGGGTTAGGCGTTAGGGTTAGGGTTAGGGTTAGGATTTGTGTTAGGTTCAGGGTTAGGGATAGGTTTAGGGTTAGGGTTTGGGTTAGGGTTATGGTTATGGTTATGGTTAGGATTAGGTTTCGGCTTCGGGTTCGGGTTAGGGTTAGAGTTAGGCTTAGGGTTAGGATTAGGGTTAAGGTTAGGGTTTGGGTTTGGGTTCGGGTTAGATTTAGGGTTAGGGTTAGGGTTAGGTTTAGGTTTTGGATTAGGTTTAGAGTTAGGGTTAGGGTTAGGGTTTGGTTTGGGTTAGGGTTTGTGTTACGGATAGGGTAATGGTTCGATTTTGGGTTAGGGTTAGGTGTTGGGTTAGGTTAGAGGTTGGATGAGGATTAGGGTTAGGGTTAGGATTAGATTTAGGGTTTGGTTTGGGATAGGGTTAGTGTTAGGGTTAGGCATAGGGTTTGGGTTAGGGTTACGGTTATGGTTATGGTTATGGTTAGGGTTTGGGTTAGGGTTAGGGTTAGGGTTAGGGTTAGGGTTAGGGTTAGTGTTAGTGTTTGGGCTGGGTTAGGGTTAGGTTTAGGGTTAAGGTTAGGGTTATTGTTAGGGTTAGGGTTTGGCTTAGACTTGGGGTTAGGGTTAGGTTTAGGGTTAGGGTTAGGGCTAGGCGATATGTATAGGGTTAGGGTTAGGGTTAGGGACAGGGTTTGGGCTTGTATTAGGGTTAGTGTTAGTTTTAGGATTAGAGTTAGGGTTAGTGTTAGGATTAGCCTTTGGGTTTGGGTTAGAGTTAGGTTTAGGGTTAGGGTTTGGGTTAGTGTTAGGGTTTGTGTTAGGGTTAGGGTTAGGGTTAGGGTTAGGGTTAGTATTAGGATTAGGGTTTGGGTTAGTGTTAGGGTTACGGTTAGGGTTAGGTTTAGATTTAGTTTTGGGTTAGGGTTAGGTTAAGGGTTTGATTTTGAGTTAGGGTTAGGGTTAGGGTTAGGTTTAGGGTTAGGGTTAGGCTTAGGGTTTGGTTTAGGGTTAGGGTTAGGGTTAGGGTTATGATTTCGGTTAGGGTTAGCATTAGGGTTAGGGTTTGGGCAAGTGTTAGGATTAGGGTTAGGGTTAGGGTTTGGGTTAGGGTTAGGGTTAGGTTTAGGGTTAGGGGATAGGGTTAGGGTTAGGTTTAGGGTTAGTTTTAGGGCTTGGGTTAGAGTTAGGGTTAGGGTTAGTGTTAGTGTTAGGATTAGGGTTTGGGTTTGTGTTAGGTTTAGGGTTAGGGTTTGGTTTAATTTTAGGGTTTTGGATAGGGTTAGGGTTCGGGTGAGGGTTATGGTTACGCTTTGTGTTAGGGATAGGTTTAGGTTTAGGGTTAGGGTTAGGGTTAGGGTTAGGGTTACTGTTAGGTTTAGGGTTTGGGTTAGGGTTGGGGTTAGGGTTAGGGTTAGGCTTAGGTTTAGGGTTAGGGTTTGGGTTTGCGTTAGGCTTGGTTTTTGGGTTTGGGTTAGGGTTAGGTTTGGGGTTTTTGTTAGTGTTTGGATTTGGGTTAGGTTTAGGGTTAGGTGTTAGGGTTAGGGTTAGGGTTAGGGTTAGGGTTAGGGTTAGGGTGAGGTTTAGGGTTCGGGGTAGGTTTAGGGTTAGTGTTAGGGTTAGGGTTAGGGTTTGGATTAGGTTTAGGGTTAGGGTTAGGGTTACCGTTAGGTTTAGTGTTAGTGTTTGGGCTGGGTTAGGGTTAGGTTTAGGGTTAGGGTTAGGGTTAGTGTTTGGGTTAGGGTTTGGGTTAGAGTTGGGGTTAGGGTTAGGGTTAGGGTTAGGGTTAGGGCTAGGCGATATGGATAGGGTTAGGGTTAGGGTTAGGAATAGCGTTTGGGCTTGGGTTAGGGGTAGTGTTAGTTTTAGGATTAGAGTTATGGTTAGTGTTAGGATTAGCGTTTGGGTTTGGGTTAGAGTTAGGTTTAGGGTTAGGGTTTGGGTTAGTGTTAGGGTTTGTGTTAGGGTTAGGGTTAGGGTTAGGGTTAGGGTTAGTATTAGGATTAGGGTTTGGGTTAGTGTTAGGGTTACGGTTAGGGTTAGGTTTAGATTTAGTTTTGGGTTAGGGTTAGGTTAAGGGTTTGATTTTGAGTTAGGGTTAGGGTTAGGTTTAGGGTTAGGGTTAGGGGTAGGGTTAGTATTAGGATTAGGGTTTGTGTTAGTGTTAGGGTTACGGTTAGGGTTAGGGTTAGGTTTGGATTTAGTTTTGGGTTAGGGTTAGGTTAAGGGTTTGATTTTGAGTTAGGGTTAGGGTTACGTTTAAGGTTTGGATTTGGATTCGGATTATCGTTAGGGTTAGGGTTAGGGTTAGGGTTTGGGTTTGCGTTAGGGTTAGGGTTAGGGTTAGGTTTAGAGTTAGGGTTAGGGTTAGCGTTTGGTTTAGGGTTAGGTTTAGGGTTAGGGTTTCATTTAGGGTTAGCATTAGGGTTAGGGATTGGGCAAGTGTTAGGGTTAGGGTTAGTTTTAGGGTTTGGGTTAGGGTTAGGGTTAGGGTTAGGTTTAGGGTTAGGTGATAGGGTTAGGGTTAGGTTTAGTTTTAGGGTTTGGGTTAGAGTTAGGGTTAGGGTTAGGGTTAGTGTTAGGATTAGGGTTTGGGTTTGGGTTAGGGTTAGGGTTAGGGTTAGGGTTTGCGTTAGTTTTAGGGTTTTGGATAGGGTTAGTGTTAGGTTAAGGGTTATTGTTAGGGTTTGTGTTAGGGTTAGGTTTAGATTTACGGTTAGGGTTAGGGTTACTGTTAGCATTAGGGCTTGGGTTAGGGTTAGGGGTTACGGTTAGGGTTAGGGTTAGGGTTTGGTTTAGGGTTAGGGTTTGTGTTAGGTTAGGGTTAGGGTTAGGGTTAAGGTGAGGTTTAGGGTTTGGGGTAGGTTTAGGGTAAGTGTTAGGGTTAGGGTTAGGGTTTGGGTTAGGTTTAGGGTAAGGGTTAGGTTTAGTGTTAGTGTTTGGGCTTGGGTTAGGGTTAGGTTTAGGGTTAGGGTTAGGGTTAGTGTTAGGGTTAGGGTTAGGCTTACGGTTAGGTTTTGGGTAAGTGTTAGGGTTAGATTTTGGTTTAGGGTTAGGTTTAGGGTTAGGGTTTCGGTTAGGGTTAGGTTTACGGTTAGGGTTTGGGTTAGGGTTAGGGTTTGGGTAAAGGTTTGGGTTTGGATTAGGTTTAGGTTTAGGGTTTGGGTTTGGGTAAGGGTTAGGTTTAGAGTTAGTGTTTGGGTTAGGGTTAGGGTTAGGTTTTGGGTTATGGTTCGGGTTAGGGTTAGGTTTAGGGTTAGGTTTAGGATTAGGGTTAGGGTTAGGGTTAGGTTTTGGTTAGGTTTAGAGTTAGGGTTAGAGTTAGGGTTTGGTTTGGGTTAGGGTTAGTGTTACGGATAGGGTAAGGGTTCGGTTTTGGGTTAGGGTTAGGTTTAGGGTTAGGTTAGAGGTTGGTTGAGAATTAGGGTTAGGGTTAGGATTAGAGTTAGGGTTTGGTTTGGGATAGGGTTATTGTTAGGGTTAGGGATAGGGTTTGGGTTAGGGTTACGGTTACGGTTAGGGTTAGGGTTAGGGTGTGGGTTAGGGTTAGGGTTTGTGTTAGGTTAGGGTTAGGGTTAGGGTTAAGGTGAGTTTTAGGGTTTGGGGTAGGTTTAGTGTTAGTGTTAGGGTTAGGGTTAGGGTTTGGGTTAGGGTTAGGATTAGGGTTAATGTTACTGTTTGGGTTTGGGTTCGGGTTAGATTTAGGGTTAGGGTAAGGTTAGGGTTAGGGTTAGGGTTTGGGTTAGGTTTAGGGTTAGGGTTTGGGTTAGGGTTAGGGTTAGGTTTATTGTTAGTGTTTGGGCTTGGGTTAGGGTTAGGTTTAGGTTTAGGGTTAGGGTTAGGGTTAGGGTTTGGCTTAGAGTTAGGGTTAGGGTTAAGGTAAGGGTTAGGGTTAGGGCTAGGCGATAGGGATAGGGTTAGGGTTAGGGTTAGGGTTAGGGTTTGGGCTTGGGTTAGGGTTAGTGTTAGGTTTAGGATTAGAGTTAGGTTTAGTGTTAGGATTAGGGTTTGGGTTTGGGTTAGAGTTAGGTTTAGGGTTAGGGTTTGGGTTAGTGTTGGGGTTTGGGATAGGATTAGGGTTAGGGTAAGGGTTAGGGTTAGGGTTTGTGTTAGGGTTAGGGTTAGGGTTAGGGTTCGGGTTAGTATTAGGATTAGGGTTTAGGTTAGTGTTAGGGTTACGGTTAGGGTTAAGGTTTGGTTTAGCGTTAGGGTTGGAGTTTGGGTTTGGGTTAGGGTTAGGGTTGGGGTTAGGGTTCGGGTTAGGGTTAGGATTAGGGTTAGGATTAGGGTTAGGGGATAGGGTTAGGGTTAGGGTTCAGATTTGGGTTAGGGCTAGGGTAGGGTTAGGGTAAGGGTTAGGGTTAGGGTTATGGTTATGGTTAGGTTTAGGATTAGGGTTCAGGTTAGGGTTAGGCTTTGGGTTTGATTTAGGGTTAGGGTTATGGTTAGGGTTAGGGTTTGCTTTAGGGTTAGGGTTAGCGTTAGGGTTAGGGTGTGCTTTTGGGTTAGGGTTAGGCTTAGGGTTAGGGTTAGGGTAAGTGTTAGGTTTAGGGTTTAGGGTTAGGGTTAGGGTTAGGGTTAGGGTTAGGGTTTCATTTATGCTTAGGTTTGGTGTTAGGGATTGGGTTAGTGTTAGGTTTAGGGTTAGGGTTAGGGTTAGGGTTAGGATTAGGGTTAAGGTTAGTGTTTGGGTTTGGGTTCGGGTTAGATTTAGGGTTAGGGTAAGGTTAGGGTTAGGGTTAGGGTTTGGGTTAGGTTTAGGGTTAGGGTTAGTGTTAGGGTTAAGGTTTGGGTTCGGGTTAGGGTTAGGGTTAGGGTTAGGGTTAGGGTTAGGTTAAGGTTAAGTTTTGGGTTAGGGTTAGGTTAAGGGTTTGGTTTAGAGTTAGGGTTAGTGTTAGGATTAAGGTTTAGATTTGGGTTCGGATTATCGTTACGGTTAGAGTTAGGGTTAGGGTTTGGGTTTGCGATAGGGTTAGAGTTTCGGTTAGGGTTAGGTTTAGGATTAAGCTTAGGGTTAGGTTTTGGTTTAGGATTAGGGTTAGGGTTAGGGTTAGGGTTTTGGTTAGGGTTAGGATTAGGGTTAGGGTTTGGGCAAGTGTTAGGGTTAGGTTTAGGGTTAGGGTTTGGGTTAGGGTTAGGCTTGGATTTTGGGTTTTGGTTAGGTTTAGGTTTAGGGTTGGGGTTTGGGTTAGGTTTAGCATTAGGTTTAGGTTTAGGGTTAGGGGTTAGGGTTAGTTTTAGGGTTAGGTTTAGGGTTAGGGTTAGGGTTAGGGTTAGGGTTTGGTTTGGGTTAGGGTTAGTGTTACGGATACGGTAAGGATTCGGTTTTGGGTTAGGGTTAGGTTTAGGGTTAGGTTAGAGGTTGGTTGAGGATTAGGGTTAGGTTTAGGATTAGAGTTATTGTTTGGTTTGGGATAGGGTTAGTGTTAGGGTGAGGGATAGGGTTTGGGTTAGGGTTACGGTTAGGGTTAGGGTTAGGGTTAGGGTTTGGGTTAGGGTTAGGGTTTGTGTTAGGTTAGGGTTAGGGTTAGGGTTAAGGTGAGGTTTAGGGTTTGGGGTAGGTTTAGGATTAGTGTTAGGGTTAGGGTTAGGGTTTGGGTTAGGTTTAGGGTTAGGGTTAGGGCTATGGTTAGGGTTAGGTTTAGTGTTAGTGTTTGGGCTTGGGTTAGGGTTAGGTTTAGGGTTAGGTTTAGGGTTAGGGTTTGGCTTAGATTTAGGGTTAGGGTTAGGGTTAGGGTTAGGGCTAGGCGATAAGGATAGGGTTAGGGTTACGGTTAGGGTTAGGGTTTGGGCTTCGGTTAGGGTTAGTGTTAGGTTTAGGATTAGAGTTAGGGTTAGTGTTAGGATTAGGGTTTGGGTTTGGGTTAGAGTTAGGTTTATGGTTAGGGTTTGGGTTAGTGTTAGGGTTTGGGATAGGATTAGGGTTAGGATAAGGGTTAGGGTTAGGATTTGTGTTAGGGTTAGGGTTAGGGTTAGCGTTAGGGTTGGGTTTGGATTTAGTTTTGGGTTAGGCTTAGGTTAAGGGTTTGGTTTTGAGTTAGGGTTAGGGTTACGGTTAAGGTTTGGATTTGGGTTCGGATTATCGTTAGGGTTAGGTTTAGGGTTAGGTTTAGGGTTAGGGTTAGGGTTAGCGTTTGGTTTAGGGTTAGGTTTAGGGTTAGGGTTTCGGTTAGGGTTAGCATTAGGGTTAGTGTTTGGGCAAGTGTTAGGGTTAGGGTTAGGGTTATTGATTGGGTTAGGGTTAGGGTTATGGTTAGTTTTAGGGTTAGGGGATAGGGTTAGGGTTAGGGTTAGTTTTAGGGCTTGGGTTAGAGTTAGGGTTAGGGTAAGGGTTATTGTTAGGGTTAGTGTTAGGATTAGGGTTTGGGTTTGGGTTAGGGTTAGGGTTAGGGTTAGGGTTTCGGTTAGTTTTAGGGTTTTGCATAGGGTTAGGGTTAGGGTAAGGGTTATT
>CM069533.1:30000-37500 GCA_035773235.1 Eospalax fontanierii | reverse complement strand
GTTTGGTTTAGGGTTAGGGTTTGGGTTACTGTTAAGGTGAGGTTTAGGGTTTGGGGTAGGTTTTGGAAAGGGTTAAGGTTAGGGTAAGGGTTATTGTTAGGGTTTGTGTTAGTGTTAGGTTTAGGGTTAGGGTTAGGGTTAGGGTTAGGGTTACTGTTAGGATAAGGGTTTGGGTTAGGGTTAGGGTTAGGGTTAGGGTTAGGGTTAGGGTTAGGTTTAGGGTTTGGGTTAGCATTAGGCTTGGATTTTGGGTTTGGTTTAGGGTTAAGGTTAGGGTTGGGGTTTGGGTTAGGGTTGGAGTTAGGTTTAGGTTTAGGGTTAGGCATTAGGGTTAGGATTAGGGTTAGGGTCAGGGTTAGGGATAGTTTTAGGGTTAGGGTTTGGGTTAGGGTTATGGTTATGGTTATGGTTAGGATTAGGTTTCGGGTTCGGGTTCGGGTTAGGGTTAGAGTTAGGTTTAGGGTTAGGATTAGGGTTAAGGTTAGGGTTTGGGTTTGGGTTCGGGTTAGATTTAGGGTTAGGGTTAGGGTTAGGTTTAGGTTTTGGGTTAGGTTTAGAGTTAGGGTTAGGGTTAGGGTTTGGTTTGGGTTAGGGTTTGTGTTACGGATAAGGTAATGGTTCGGTTTTGGGTTAGGGTTAGGTTTTGGGTTAGGTTAGAGGTTGGATGAGGATTAGAGTTAGGGTTAGGATTAGATTTAGGGTTTGGTTTGGGATAGGGTTAGTGTTAGGATTAGGCATAGGGTTTGGGTTAGGGTTACGGTTACGGTTAGGGTTATGGTTAGGGTTTGGTTTAGGGTTAGGTTTTGTGTTAGGTTAGGGTTAGGGTTTGGGTTAAGGTGAGGTTTAGGGTTCGGGGTAGGTTTAGTGTTAGTGTTAGTGTTAGGGTTAGGGTTAGGGTTTGGGTTAGGTTTAGGGTTAGGGTTACTGTTAGGGTTAGGGTTAGGGTTACGGTTAGGTTTAGTGTTAGTGTTTGTCCTGGGTTAGGGTTAGGTTTAGGGTTAGGGTTAGGGTTAGGGTTAGGGTTAGGGTTTCGGTTAGTTTTACGGTTTCGGAAAGGGTTAAGGTTAGGGTAAGGGTTATTGTTAGGGTTTGTGTTAGTGTTAGGTTTAGGGTTAGGGTTAGGGTTAGGGTTAGGGTTAGGGTTAGGGTTACTGTTAGGATAAGGGTTTGGGTTAGGGTTAGGGTTAGGGTTAGGGTTAGGGTTAGGGTTAGGGTTAGGTTTAGGGTTTGGGTTAGCATTAGGCTTGGATTTTGGGTTTGGTTTAGGGTAAAGGTTTAGGTTTGGGGTTTGGGTTAGGGTTGGAGTTAGGTTTAGGTTTAGGGTTAGGCGTTAGGGTTAGGGTTAGGGTTAGGATTTGTGTTAGGTTCAGGGTTAGGGATAGGTTTAGGGTTAGGGTTTGGGTTAGGGTTATGGTTATGGTTATGGTTAGGATTAGGTTTCGGCTTCGGGTTCGGGTTAGGGTTAGAGTTAGGTTTAGGGTTAGGATTAGGGTTAAGGTTAGGGTTTGGGTTTGGGTTCGGGTTAGATTTAGGGTTAGGGTTAGGGTTAGGTTTAGGTTTTGGATTAGGTTTAGAGTTAGGGTTAGGGTTAGGGTTTGGTTTGGGTTAGGGTTTGTGTTACGGATAGGGTAATGGTTCGGTTTTGGGTTAGGGTTAGGTGTTGGGTTAGGTTAGAGGTTGGATGAGGATTAGGGTTAGGGTTAGGATTAGATTTAGGGTTTGGTTTGGGATAGGGTTAGTGTTAGGGTTAGGCATAGGGTTTGGGTTAGGGTTACGGTTATGGTTATGGTTATGGTTAGGGTTTGGGTTAGGGTTAGGGTTAGGGTTAGGGTTAGGGTTAGGGTTAGTGTTAGTGTTTGGGCTGGGTTAGGGTTAGGTTTAGGGTTAAGGTTAGGGTTATTGTTAGGGTTAGGGTTTGGCTTAGACTTGGGGTTAGGGTTAGGTTTAGGGTTAGGGTTAGGGCTAGGCGATATGTATAGGGTTAGGGTTAGGGTTAGGGATAGGGTTTGGGCTTGTATTAGGGTTAGTGTTAGTTTTAGGATTAGAGTTAGGGTTAGTGTTAGGATTAGCCTTTGGGTTTGGGTTAGAGTTAGGTTTAGGGTTAGGGTTTGGGTTAGTGTTAGGGTTTGTGTTAGGGTTAGGGTTAGGGTTAGGGTTAGGGTTAGTATTAGGATTAGGGTTTGGGTTAGTGTTAGGGTTACGGTTAGGGTTAGGTTTAGATTTAGTTTTGGGTTAGGGTTAGGTTAAGGGTTTGATTTTGAGTTAGGGTTAGGGTTAGGGTTAGGTTTAGGGTTAGGGTTAGGCTTAGGGTTTGGTTTAGGGTTAGGGTTAGGGTTAGGGTTATGATTTCGGTTAGGGTTAGCATTAGGGTTAGGGTTTGGGCAAGTGTTAGGATTAGGGTTAGGGTTAGGGTTTGGGTTAGGGTTAGGGTTAGGTTTAGGGTTAGGGGATAGGGTTAGGGTTAGGTTTAGGGTTAGTTTTAGGGCTTGGGTTAGAGTTAGGGTTAGGGTTAGTGTTAGTGTTAGGATTAGGGTTTGGGTTTGTGTTAGGTTTAGGGTTAGGGTTTGGTTTAATTTTAGGGTTTTGGATAGGGTTAGGGTTAGGGTAAGGGTTATTGTTAGGGTTTGTGTTAGGGTTAGGTTTAGGTTTAGGGTTTGGGCTAGGGGTAGGGTTAGGGGTACTGTTAGGTTTAGGGTTTGGGTTAGGGTTGGGGTTAGGGTTAGGGTTAGGCTTAGGTTTAGGGTTAGGGTTTGGGTTAGCGTTAGGCTTGGATTTTGGGTTTGGGTTAGGGTTAGGGTTGGGGTTTTTGTTAGTGTTAGGATTAGGGTTAGGTTTAGGGTTAGGTGTTAGGGTTAGGGTTAGGGTTAGGGTTAGGGTTAGGGTTAGGGTGAGGTTTAGGGTTCGGGGTAGGTTTAGGGTTAGTGTTAGGGTTAGGGTTAGGGTTTGGATTAGGTTTAGGGTTAGGGTTAGCGTTACCGTTAGGTTTAGTGTTAGTGTTTGGGGTGGGTTAGGGTTAGGTTTAGGGTTAGGGTTAGGGTTAGTGTTTGGGTTAGGGTTTGGGATAGAGTTGGGGTTAGGGTTAGGGTTAGGGTTAGGGTTAGGGCTAGGCGATATGGATAGGGTTAGGGTTAGGGTTAGGAATAGCGTTTGGGCTTGGGTTAGGGTTAGTGTTAGTTTTAGGATTAGAGTTATGGTTAGTGTTAGGATTAGCGTTTGGGTTTGGGTTAGAGTTAGGTTTAGGGTTAGGGTTTGGGTTAGTGTTAGGGTTTGTGTTAGGGTTAGGGTTAGGGTTAGGGTTAGGGTTAGTATTAGGATTAGGGTTTGGGTTAGTGTTAGGGTTACGGTTAGGGTTAGGTTTAGATTTAGTTTTGGGTTAGGGTTAGGTTAAGGGTTTGATTTTGAGTTAGGGTTAGGGTTAGGTTTAGGGTTAGGGTTAGGGGTAGGGTTAGTATTAGGATTAGGGTTTGTGTTAGTGTTAGGGTTACGGTTAGGGTTAGGGTTAGGTTTGGATTTAGTTTTGGGTTAGGGTTAGGTTAAGGGTTTGATTTTGAGTTAGGGTTAGGGATACGTTTAAGGATTGGATTTGGATTCGGATTATCGTTAGGGTTAGGGTTAGGGTTAGGGTTTGGGTTTGCGTTAGGGTTAGGGTTAGGGTTAGGTTTAGAGTTAGGGTTAGGGTTAGCGTTTGGTTTAGGGTTAGGTTTAGGGTTAGGGTTTCATTTAGGGTTAGCATTAGGGTTAGGGATTGGGCAAGTGTTAGGGTTAGGGTTAGTTTTAGGGTTTGGGTTAGGGTTAGGGTTAGGGTTAGGTTTAGGGTTAGGTGATAGGGTTAGGGTTAGGTTTAGTTTTAGGGTTTGGGTTAGAGTTAGGGTTAGGGTTAGGGTTAGTGTTAGGATTAGGGTTTGGGTTTGGGTTAGGGTTAGGGTTAGGGTTAGGGTTTGCGTTAGTTTTAGGGTTTTGGATAGGGTTAGTGTTAGGTTAAGGGTTATTGTTAGGGTTTGTGTTAGGGTTAGGTTTAGATTTACGGTTAGGGTTAGGGTTACTGTTAGGATTAGGGTTTGGGTTAGGGTTAGGGGTTAGGGTTAGGGTTAGGGTTAGGCTGTGGTTTAGGGTTAGGGTTTGTGTTAGGGTAGGGTTAGGGTTAGGGGTAAGGGGAGGTTTAGGGTTTGGGGTAGGTTTAGGGTTAGTGTTGGGGTTAGGGTTAGGGTTTGGGTTAGGTTTAGGGTTAGGGTTAGGTTTAGTGTTAGTGTTTGGGCTTGGGTTAGGGTTAGGTTTAGGGTTAGGGTTAGGGTTAGTGTTAGGGTTAGGGTTAGGCTTACGGTTAGGTTTTGGGTAAGTGTTAGGGTTAGATTTTGGTTTAGGGTTAGGTTTAGGGTTAGGGTTTCGGTTAGGGTTAGGTTTACGGTTAGGGTTTGGGTTAGGGTTAGGGTTTGGGTAAAGGTTTGGGTTTGGATTAGGTTTAGGTTTAGGGTTTGGGTTTGGGTAAGGGTTAGGTTTAGAGTTAGTGTTTGGGTTAGGGTTAGGGTTAGGTTTTGGGTTATGGTTCGGGTTAGGGTTAGGTTTAGGGTTAGGTTTAGGATTAGGGTTAGGGTTAGGGTTAGGTTTTGGTTAGGTTTAGAGTTAGGGTTAGAGTTAGGGTTTGGTTTGGGTTAGGGTTAGTGTTACGGATAGGGTAAGGGTTCGGTTTTGGGTTAGGGTTAGGTTTAGGGTTAGGTTAGAGGTTGGTTGAGAATTAGGGTTAGGGTTAGGATTAGAGTTAGGGTTTGGTTTGGGATAGGGTTATTGTTAGGGTTAGGGATAGGGTTTGGGTTAGGGTTACGGTTAGGGTTAGGGTTAGGGTTAGGGTGTGGGTTAGGGTTAGGGTTTGTGTTAGGTTAGGGTTAGGGTTAGGGTTAAGGTGAGTTTTAGGGTTTGGGGTAGGTTTAGTGTTAGTGTTAGGGTTAGGGTTAGGGTTTGGGTTAGGGTTAGGATTAGGGTTAATGTTACTGTTTGGGTTTGGGTTCGGGTTAGATTTAGGGTTAGGGTAAGGTTAGGGTTAGGGTTAGGGTTTGGGTTAGGTTTAGGGTTAGGGTTTGGGTTAGGGTTAGGGTTAGGTTTATTGTTAGTGTTTGGGCTTGGGTTAGGGTTAGGTTTAGGTTTAGGGTTAGGGTTAGGGTTAGGGTTTGGCTTAGAGTTAGGGTTAGGGTTAAGGTAAGGGTTAGGGTTAGGGCTAGGCGATAGGGATAGGGTTAGGGTTAGGGTTAGGGTTAGGGTTTGGGCTTGGGTTAGGGTTAGTGTTAGGTTTAGGATTAGAGTTAGGTTTAGTGTTAGGATTAGGGTTTGGGTTTGGGTTAGAGTTAGGTTTAGGGTTAGGGTTTGGGTTAGTGTTAGGGTTTGGGATAGGATTAGGGTTAGGGTAAGGGTTAGGGTTAGGGTTTGTGTTAGGGTTAGGGTTAGGGTTAGGGTTCGGGTTAGTATTAGGATTAGGGTTTAGGTTAGTGTTAGGGTTACGGTTAGGGTTAAGGTTTGGTTTAGCGTTAGGGTTGGAGTTTGGGTTTGGGTTAGGGTTAGGGTTGGGGTTAGGGTTCGGGTTAGGGTTAGGATTAGGGTTAGGATTAGGGTTAGGGGATAGGGTTAGGGTTAGGGTTCAGATTTGGGTTAGGGCTAGGGTAGGGTTAGGGTAAGGGTTAGGGTTAGGGTTATGGTTATGGTTAGGTTTAGGATTAGGGTTCAGGTTAGGGTTAGGGTTTGGGTTTGATTTAGGGTTAGGGTTATGGTTAGGGTTAGGGTTTGCTTTAGGGTTAGGGTTAGCGTTAGGGTTAGGGTGTGCTTTTGGGTTAGGGTTAGGCTTAGGGTTAGGGTTAGGGTAAGTGTTAGGTTTAGGGTTTAGGGTTAGGGTTAGGGTTAGGGTTAGGGTTTCATTTATGCTTAGGTTTGGTGTTAGGGATTGGGTTAGTGTTAGGTTTAGGGTTAGGGTTAGGGTTAGGGTTAGGATTAGGGTTAAGGTTAGTGTTTGGGTTTGGGTTCGGGTTAGATTTAGGGTTAGGGTAAGGTTAGGGTTAGGGTTAGGGTTTGGGTTAGGTTTAGGGTTAGGGTTAGTGTTAGGGTTAAGGTTTGGGTTCGGGTTAGGGTTAGGGTTAGGGTTAGGGTTAGGGTTAGGTTAAGGTTTAGTTTTGGGTTAGGGTTAGGTTAAGGGTTTGGTTTTGAGTTAGGGTTAGGGTTAGGATTAAGGTTTAGATTTGGGTTCGGATTATCGTTACGGTTAGAGTTAGGGTTAGGGTTTGGGTTTGCGATAGGGTTAGAGTTTCGGTTAGGGTTAGGTTTAGGATTAAGCTTAGGGTTAGGTTTTGGTTTAGGATTAGGGTTAGGGTTAGGGTTAGGGTTTTGGTTAGGGTTAGGATTAGGGTTAGGGTTTGGGCAAGTGTTAGGGTTAGGTTTAGGGTTAGGGTTTGGGTTAGGGTTAGGCTTGGATTTTGGGTTTTGGTTAGGTTTAGGTTTAGGGTTGGGGTTTGGGTTAGGTTTAGCATTAGGTTTAGGTTTAGGGTTAGGGGTTAGGGTTAGTTTTAGGGTTAGGTTTAGGGTTAGGGTTAGGGTTAGGGTTAGGGTTTGGTTTGGGTTAGGGTTAGTGTTACGGATACGGTAAGGATTCGGTTTTGGGTTAGGGTTAGGTTTAGGGTTAGGTTAGAGGTTGGTTGAGGATTAGGGTTAGGTTTAGGATTAGAGTTATTGTTTGGTTTGGGATAGGGTTAGTGTTAGGGTTAGGGATAGGGTTTGGGTTAGGGTTACGGTTAGGGTTAGGGTTAGGGTTAGGGTTTGGGTTAGGGTTAGGGTTTGTGTTAGGTTAGGGTTAGGGTTAGGGTTAAGGTGAGGTTTAGGGTTTGGGGTAGGTTTAGGATTAGTGTTAGGGTTAGGGTTAGGGTTTGGGTTAGGTTTAGGGTTAGGGTTAGGGCTATGGTTAGGGTTAGGTTTAGTGTTAGTGTTTGGGCTTGGGTTAGGGTTAGGTTTAGGGTTAGGTTTAGGGTTAGGGTTTGGCTTAGATTTAGGGTTAGGGTTAGGGTTAGGGTTAGGGCTAGGCGATAAGGATAGGGTTAGGGTTACGGTTAGGGTTAGGGTTTGGGCTTCGGTTAGGGTTAGTGTTAGGTTTAGGATTAGAGTTAGGGTTAGTGTTAGGATTAGGGTTTGGGTTTGGGTTAGAGTTAGGTTTATGGTTAGGGTTTGGGTTAGTGTTAGGGTTTGGGATAGGATTAGGGTTAGGATAAGGGTTAGGGTTAGGATTTGTGTTAGGGTTAGGGTTAGGGTTAGCGTTAGGGTTGGGTTTGGATTTAGTTTTGGGTTAGGCTTAGGTTAAGGGTTTGGTTTTGAGTTAGGGTT
Organism: Eospalax fontanierii; assembly: GCA_035773235.1. NCBI lineage: Eukaryota > Metazoa > Chordata > Mammalia > Rodentia > Spalacidae > Eospalax > Eospalax fontanierii. The sequence goes on along the minus strand of CM069533.1, from coordinate 30,150 downwards.
AGGGTTACGGTTAAGGTTTGGATTTGGGTTCGGATTATCGTTAGGGTTAGGTTTAGGGTTAGGTTTAGGGTTAGGGTTAGGGTTAGCGTTTGGTTTAGGGTTAGGTTTAGGGTTAGGGTTTCGGTTAGGGTTAGCATTAGGGTTAGTGTT
>CM069533.1:17500-25000 GCA_035773235.1 Eospalax fontanierii | reverse complement strand
TTAGGGTTAGGGTTAGGGTTAGCGATTGGGTTTAGGTTAGGTTTAGGGTGTGGGTTAGGCTTAGGGTTAGTTTTTGGGTTTGGGTTAGGTTTAGTTTTAGAGTTAAGGATAGGGTTAGGTTTAGAGTTAGGGTTTGGGTTTGGATTAGAGTAAGGTATAGGGTTAGGGTTTGGGTTAGGTTTAGGGTTAGGTTTAGGGTTTGGGTTAGGGTTTGGTTTAGGGTTAGGGTTTGTGTTAGATTAGGGTTAGTGTTAGGGTTTGGTTTAGGGTTAGGGTTTGGGTTACTGTTAAGGTGAGGTTTAGGGTTTGGGGTAGGTTTTGGAAAGGGTTAAGGTTAGGGTAAGGGTTATTGTTAGGGTTTGTGTTAGTGTTAGGTTTAGGGTTAGGGTTAGGGTTAGGGTTAGGGTTACTGTTAGGATAAGGGTTTGGGTTAGGGTTAGGGTTAGGGTTAGGGTTAGGGTTAGGGTTAGGTTTAGGGTTTGGGTTAGCATTAGGCTTGGATTTTGGGTTTGGTTTAGGGTTAAGGTTAGGGTTGGGGTTTGGGTTAGGGTTGGAGTTAGGTTTAGGTTTAGGGTTAGGCATTAGGGTTAGGATTAGGGTTAGGGTCAGGGTTAGGGATAGTTTTAGGGTTAGGGTTTGGGTTAGGGTTATGGTTATGGTTATGGTTAGGATTAGGTTTCGGGTTCGGGTTCGGGTTAGGGTTAGAGTTAGGTTTAGGGTTAGGATTAGGGTTAAGGTTAGGGTTTGGGTTTGGGTTCTGGTTAGATTTAGGGTTAGGGTTAGGGTTAGGATTAGGTTTTGTGTTAGGTTTAGAGTTAGGGTTAGGGTTAGGGTTTGGTTTGGGTTAGGGTTTGTGTTACGGATAAGGTAATGGTTCGGTTTTGGGTTAGGGTTAGGTTTTGGGTTAGGTTAGAGGTTGGATGAGGATTAGAGTTAGGGTTAGGATTAGATTTAGGGTTTGGTTTGGGATAGGGTTAGTGTTAGGATTAGGCATAGGGTTTGGGTTAGGGTTACGGTTACGGTTAGGGTTATGGTTAGGGTTTGGTTTAGGGTTAGGTTTTGTGTTAGGTTAGGGTTAGGGTTTGGGTTAAGGTGAGGTTTAGGGTTCGGGGTAGGTTTAGTGTTAGTGTTAGTGTTAGGGTTAGGGTTAGGGTTTGGGTTAGGTTTAGGGTTAGGGTTACTGTTAGGGTTAGGGTTAGGGTTACGGTTAGGTTTAGTGTTAGTGTTTGTCCTGGGTTAGGGTTAGGTTTAGGGTTAGGGTTAGGGTTAGGGTTAGGGTTAGGGTTTCGGTTAGTTTTACGGTTTCGGAAAGGGTTAAGGTTAGGGTAAGGGTTATTGTTAGGGTTTGTGTTAGTGTTAGGTTTAGGGTTAGGGTTAGGGTTAGGGTTAGGGTTAGGGTTAGGGTTACTGTTAGGATAAGGGTTTGGGTTAGGGTTAGGGTTAGGGTTAGGGTTAGGGTTAGGGTTAGGGTTAGGGTTAGGTTTAGGGTTTGGGTTAGCATTAGGCTTGGATTTTGGGTTTGGTTTAGGGTAAAGGTTTAGGTTTGGGGTTTGGGTTAGGGTTGGAGTTAGGTTTAGGTTTAGGGTTAGGCGTTAGGGTTAGGGTTAGGGTTAGGATTTGTGTTAGGTTCAGGGTTAGGGATAGGTTTAGGGTTAGGGTTTGGGTTAGGGTTATGGTTATGGTTATGGTTAGGATTAGGTTTCGGCTTCGGGTTCGGGTTAGGGTTAGAGTTAGGCTTAGGGTTAGGATTAGGGTTAAGGTTAGGGTTTGGGTTTGGGTTCGGGTTAGATTTAGGGTTAGGGTTAGGGTTAGGTTTAGGTTTTGGATTAGGTTTAGAGTTAGGGTTAGGGTTAGGGTTTGGTTTGGGTTAGGGTTTGTGTTACGGATAGGGTAATGGTTCGATTTTGGGTTAGGGTTAGGTGTTGGGTTAGGTTAGAGGTTGGATGAGGATTAGGGTTAGGGTTAGGATTAGATTTAGGGTTTGGTTTGGGATAGGGTTAGTGTTAGGGTTAGGCATAGGGTTTGGGTTAGGGTTACGGTTATGGTTATGGTTATGGTTAGGGTTTGGGTTAGGGTTAGGGTTAGGGTTAGGGTTAGGGTTAGGGTTAGTGTTAGTGTTTGGGCTGGGTTAGGGTTAGGTTTAGGGTTAAGGTTAGGGTTATTGTTAGGGTTAGGGTTTGGCTTAGACTTGGGGTTAGGGTTAGGTTTAGGGTTAGGGTTAGGGCTAGGCGATATGTATAGGGTTAGGGTTAGGGTTAGGGATAGGGTTTGGGCTTGTATTAGGGTTAGTGTTAGTTTTAGGATTAGAGTTAGGGTTAGTGTTAGGATTAGCCTTTGGGTTTGGGTTAGAGTTAGGTTTAGGGTTAGGGTTTGGGTTAGTGTTAGGGTTTGTGTTAGGGTTAGGGTTAGGGTTAGGGTTAGGGTTAGTATTAGGATTAGGGTTTGGGTTAGTGTTAGGGTTACGGTTAGGGTTAGGTTTAGATTTAGTTTTGGGTTAGGGTTAGGTTAAGGGTTTGATTTTGAGTTAGGGTTAGGGTTAGGGTTAGGTTTAGGGTTAGGGTTAGGCTTAGGGTTTGGTTTAGGGTTAGGGTTAGGGTTAGGGTTATGATTTCGGTTAGGGTTAGCATTAGGGTTAGGGTTTGGGCAAGTGTTAGGATTAGGGTTAGGGTTAGGGTTTGGGTTAGGGTTAGGGTTAGGTTTAGGGTTAGGGGATAGGGTTAGGGTTAGGTTTAGGGTTAGTTTTAGGGCTTGGGTTAGAGTTAGGGTTAGGGTTAGTGTTAGTGTTAGGATTAGGGTTTGGGTTTGTGTTAGGTTTAGGGTTAGGGTTTGGTTTAATTTTAGGGTTTTGGATAGGGTTAGGGTTAGGGTAAGGGTTATTGTTAGGGTTTGTGTTAGGGTTAGGTTTAGGTTTAGGGTTAGGGTTAGGGTTAGGGTTAGGGTTACTGTTAGGTTTAGGGTTTGGGTTAGGGTTGGGGTTAGGGTTAGGGTTAGGCTTAGGTTTAGGGTTAGGGTTTGGGTTAGCGTTAGGCTTGGATTTTGGGTTTGGGTTAGGGTTAGGGTTGGGGTTTTTGTTAGTGTTAGGATTAGGGTTAGGTTTAGGGTTAGGTGTTAGGGTTAGGGTTAGGGTTAGGGTTAGGGTTAGGGTTAGGGTGAGGTTTAGGGTTCGGGGTAGGTTTAGGGTTAGTGTTAGGGTTAGGGTTAGGGTTTGGATTAGGTTTAGGGTTAGGGTTAGGGTTACCGTTAGGTTTAGTGTTAGTGTTTGGGCTGGGTTAGGGTTAGGTTTAGGGTTAGGGTTAGGGTTAGTGTTTGGGTTAGGGTTTGGGTTAGAGTTGGGGTTAGGGTTAGGGTTAGGGTTAGGGTTAGGGCTAGGCGATATGGATAGGGTTAGGGTTAGGGTTAGGAATAGCGTTTGGGCTTGGGTTAGGGTTAGTGTTAGTTTTAGGATTAGAGTTATGGTTAGTGTTAGGATTAGCGTTTGGGTTTGGGTTAGAGTTAGGTTTAGGGTTAGGGTTTGGGTTAGTGTTAGGGTTTGTGTTAGGGTTAGGGTTAGGGTTAGGGTTAGGGTTAGTATTAGGATTAGGGTTTGGGTTAGTGTTAGGGTTACGGTTAGGGTTAGGTTTAGATTTAGTTTTGGGTTAGGGTTAGGTTAAGGGTTTGATTTTGAGTTAGGGTTAGGGTTAGGTTTAGGGTTAGGGTTAGGGGTAGGGTTAGTATTAGGATTAGGGTTTGTGTTAGTGTTAGGGTTACGGTTAGGGTTAGGGTTAGGTTTGGATTTAGTTTTGGGTTAGGGTTAGGTTAAGGGTTTGATTTTGAGTTAGGGTTAGGGTTACGTTTAAGGTTTGGATTTGGATTCGGATTATCGTTAGGGTTAGGGTTAGGGTTAGGGTTTGGGTTTGCGTTAGGGTTAGGGTTAGGGTTAGGTTTAGAGTTAGGGTTAGGGTTAGCGTTTGGTTTAGGGTTAGGTTTAGGGTTAGGGTTTCATTTAGGGTTAGCATTAGGGTTAGGGATTGGGCAAGTGTTAGGGTTAGGGTTAGTTTTAGGGTTTGGGTTAGGGTTAGGGTTAGGGTTAGGTTTAGGGTTAGGTGATAGGGTTAGGGTTAGGTTTAGTTTTAGGGTTTGGGTTAGAGTTAGGGTTAGGGTTAGGGTTAGTGTTAGTATTAGGGTTTGGGTTTGGGTTAGGGTTAGGGTTAGGGTTAGGGTTTGCGTTAGTTTTAGGGTTTTGGATAGGGTTAGTGTTAGGTTAAGGGTTATTGTTAGGGTTTGTGTTAGGGTTAGGTTTAGATTTACGGTTAGGGTTAGGGTTACTGTTAGGATTAGGGTTTGGGTTAGGGTTAGGGGTTAGGGTTAGGGTTAGGGTTAGGGTTTGGTTTAGGGTTAGGGTTTGTGTTAGGTTAGGGTTAGGGTTAGGGTTAAGGTGAGGTTTAGGGTTTGGGGTAGGTTTAGGGTTAGTGTTAGGGTTAGGGTTAGGGTTTGGGTTAGGTTTAGGGTTAGGGTTAGGTTTAGTGTTAGTGTTTGGGCTTGGGTTAGGGTTAGGTTTAGGGTTAGGGTTAGGGTTAGTGTTAGGGTTAGGGTTAGGCTTACGGTTAGGTTTTGGGTAAGTGTTAGGGTTAGATTTTGGTTTAGGGTTAGGTTTAGGGTTAGGGTTTCGGTTAGGGTTAGGTTTACGGTTAGGGTTTGGGTTAGGGTTAGGGTTTGGGTAAAGGTTTGGGTTTGGATTAGGTTTAGGTTTAGGGTTTGGGTTTGGGTAAGGGTTAGGTTTAGAGTTAGTGTTTGGGTTAGGGTTAGGGTTAGGTTTTGGGTTATGGTTCGGGTTAGGGTTAGGTTTAGGGTTAGGTTTAGGATTAGGGTTAGGGTTAGGGTTAGGTTTTGGTTAGGTTTAGAGTTAGGGTTAGAGTTAGGGTTTGGTTTGGGTTAGGGTTAGTGTTACGGATAGGGTAAGGGTTCGGTTTTGGGTTAGGGTTAGGTTTAGGGTTAGGTTAGAGGATGGTTGAGAATTAGGGTTAGGGTTAGGATTAGAGTTAGGGTATGGTTAGGGATAGAGTTATTGTTAGGGTGAGAGTTAGCGTGTGGGTTAGGGTTACGGTTAGGGTTAGGGTTAGGGTTAGGGTGTGGGTTAGGGTTAGGGTTTGTGTTAGGTTAGGGTTAGGGTTAGGGTTAAGGTGAGTTTTAGGGTTTGGGGTAGGTTTAGTGTTAGTGTTAGGGTTAGGGTTAGGGTTTGGGTTAGGGTTAGGATTAGGGTTAATGTTACTGTTTGGGTTTGGGTTCGGGTTAGATTTAGGGTTAGGGTAAGGTTAGGGTTAGGGTTAGGGTTTGGGTTAGGTTTAGGGTTAGGGTTTGGGTTAGGGTTAGGGTTAGGTTTATTGTTAGTGTTTGGGCTTGGGTTAGGGTTAGGTTTAGGTTTAGGGTTAGGGTTAGGGTTAGGGTTTGGCTTAGAGTTAGGGTTAGGGTTAAGGTAAGGGTTAGGGTTAGGGCTAGGCGATAGGGATAGGGTTAGGGTTAGGGTTAGGGTTAGGGTTTGGGCTTGGGTTAGGGTTAGTGTTAGGTTTAGGATTAGAGTTAGGTTTAGTGTTAGGATTAGGGTTTGGGTTTGGGTTAGAGTTAGGTTTAGGGTTAGGGTTTGGGTTAGTGTTAGGGTTTGGGATAGGATTAGGGTTAGGGTAAGGGTTAGGGTTAGGGTTTGTGTTAGGGTTAGGGTTAGGGTTAGGGTTCGGGTTAGTATTAGGATTAGGGTTTAGGTTAGTGTTAGGGTTACGGTTAGGGTTAAGGTTTGGTTTAGCGTTAGGGTTGGAGTTTGGGTTTGGGTTAGGTTTATGGTTGGGGTTAGGGTTCGGGTTAGGGTTAGGATTAGGGTTAGGATTAGGGTTAGGGGATAGGGTTAGGGTTAGGGTTCAGATTTGGGTTAGGGCTAGGGTAGGGTTAGGGTAAGGGTTAGGGTTAGGGTTATGGTTATGGTTAGGTTTAGGATTAGGGTTCAGGTTAGGGTTAGGGTTTGGGTTTGATTTAGGGTTAGGGTTATGGTTAGGGTTAGGGTTTGCTTTAGGGTTAGGGTTAGCGTTAGGGTTAGGGTGTGCTTTTGGGTTAGGGTTAGGCTTAGGGTTAGGGTTAGGGTAAGTGTTAGGTTTAGGGTTTAGGGTTAGGGTTAGGGTTAGGGTTAGGGTTTCATTTATGCTTAGGTTTGGTGTTAGGGATTGGGTTAGTGTTAGGTTTAGGGTTAGGGTTAGGGTTAGGGTTAGGATTAGGGTTAAGGTTAGTGTTTGGGTTTGGGTTCGGGTTAGATTTAGGGTTAGGGTAAGGTTAGGGTTAGGGTTAGGGTTTGGGTTAGGTTTAGGGTTAGGGTTAGTGTTAGGGTTAAGGTTTGGGTTCGGGTTAGGGTTAGGGTTAGGGTTAGGGTTAGGGTTAGGTTTAGGTTTAGTTTTGGGTTAGGGTTAGGTTAAGGGTTTGGTTTTGAGTTAGGGTTAGGGTTAGGATTAAGGTTTAGATTTGGGTTCGGATTATCGTTACGGTTAGAGTTAGGGTTAGGGTTTGGGTTTGCGATAGGGTTAGAGTTTCGGTTAGGGTTAGGTATAGGATTAAGCTTAGGGTTAGGTTTTGGTTTAGGATTAGGGTTAGGGTTAGGGTTAGGGTTTTGGTTAGGGTTAGGATTAGGGTTAGGGTTTGGGCAAGTGTTAGGGTTAGGTTTAGGGTTAGGGTTTGGGTTAGGGTTAGGCTTGGATTTTGGGTTTTGGTTAGGTTTAGGTTTAGGGTTGGGGTTTGGGTTAGGTTTAGCATTAGGTTTAGGTTTAGGGTTAGGGGTTAGGGTTAGTTTTAGGGTTAGGTTTAGGGTTAGGGTTAGGGTTAGGGTTAGGGTTTGGTTTGGGTTAGGGTTAGTGTTACGGATACGGTAAGGATTCGGTTTTGGGTTAGGGTTAGGTTTAGGGTTAGGTTAGAGGTTGGTTGAGGATTAGGGTTAGGTTTAGGATTAGAGTTATTGTTTGGTTTGGGATAGGGTTAGTGTTAGGGTTAGGGATAGGGTTTGGGTTAGGGTTACGGTTAGGGTTAGGGTTAGGGTTAGGGTTTGGGTTAGGGTTAGGGTTTGTGTTAGGTTAGGGTTAGGGTTAGGGTTAAGGTGAGGTTTAGGGTTTGGGGTAGGTTTAGGATTAGTGTTAGGGTTAGGGTTAGGGTTTGGGTTAGGTTTAGGGTTAGGGTTAGGGCTATGGTTAGGGTTAGGTTTAGTGTTAGTGTTTGGGCTTGGGTTAGGGTTAGGTTTAGGGTTAGGTTTAGGGTTAGGGTTTGGCTTAGATTTAGGGTTAGGGTTAGGGTTAGGGTTAGGGCTAGGCGATAAGGATAGGGTTAGGGTTACGGTTAGGGTTAGGGTTTGGGCTTCGGTTAGGGTTAGTGTTAGGTTTAGGATTAGAGTTAGGGTTAGTGTTAGGATTAGGGTTTGGGTTTGGGTTAGAGTTAGGTTTATGGTTAGGGTTTGGGTTAGTGTTAGGGTTTGGGATAGGATTAGGGTTAGGATAA
>CM069533.1:5000-10000 GCA_035773235.1 Eospalax fontanierii | reverse complement strand
AGGGTTAGGGTTAGGGTTAGGGATAGGGTTTGGGCTTGTATTAGGGTTAGTGTTAGTTTTAGGATTAGAGTTAGGGTTAGTGTTAGGATTAGCCTTTGGGTTTGGGTTAGAGTTAGGTTTAGGGTTAGGGTTTGGGTTAGTGTTAGGGTTTGTGTTAGGGTTAGGGTTAGGGTTAGGGTTAGGGTTAGTATTAGGATTAGGGTTTGGGTTAGTGTTAGGGTTACGGTTAGGGTTAGGTTTAGATTTAGTTTTGGGTTAGGGTTAGGTTAAGGGTTTGATTTTGAGTTAGGGTTAGGGTTAGGGTTAGGTTTAGGGTTAGGGTTAGGCTTAGGGTTTGGTTTAGGGTTAGGGTTAGGGTTAGGGTTATGATTTCGGTTAGGTTTAGCATTAGGGTTAGGGTTTGGGCAAGTGTTAGGATTAGGGTTAGGGTTAGGGTTTGGGTTAGGGTTAGGGTTAGGTTTAGGGTTAGGGGATAGGGTTAGGGTTAGGTTTAGGGTTAGTTTTAGGGCTTGGGTTAGAGTTAGGGTTAGGGTTAGTGTTAGTGTTAGGATTAGGGTTTGGGTTTGTGTTAGGTTTAGGGTTAGGGTTTGGTTTAATTTTAGGGTTTTGGATAGGGTTAGGGTTAGGGTAAGGGTTATTGTTAGGGTTTGTGTTAGGGTTAGGTTTAGGTTTAGGGTTAGGGTTAGGGTTAGGGTTAGGGTTACTGTTAGGTTTAGGGTTTGGGTTAGGGTTGGGGTTAGGGTTAGGGTTAGGCTTAGGTTTAGGGTTAGGGTTTGGGTTAGCGTTAGGTTTGGATTTTGGGTTTGGGTTAGGGTTAGGGTTGGGGTTTTTGTTAGTGTTAGGATTAGGGTTAGGTTTAGGGTTAGGTGTTAGGGTTAGGGTTAGGGTTAGGGTTAGGGTTAGGGTTAGGGTGAGGTTTAGGGTTCGGGGTAGGTTTAGGGTTAGTGTTAGGGTTAGGGTTAGGGTTTGGATTAGGTTTAGGGTTAGGGTTAGGGTTACCGTTAGGTTTAGTGTTAGTGTTTGGGCTGGGTTAGGGTTAGGTTTAGGGTTAGGGTTAGGGTTAGTGTTTGGGTTAGGGTTTGGGTTAGAGTTGGGGTTAGGGTTAGGGTTAGGGTTAGGGTTAGGGCTAGGCGATATGGATAGGGTTAGGGTTAGGGTTAGGAATAGCGTTTGGGCTTGGGTTAGGGTTAGTGTTAGTTTTAGGATTAGAGTTATGGTTAGTGTTAGGATTAGCGTTTGGGTTTGGGTTAGAGTTAGGTTTAGGGTTAGGGTTTGGGTTAGTGTTAGGGTTTGTGTTAGGGTTAGGGTTAGGGTTAGGGTTAGGGTTAGTATTAGGATTAGGGTTTGGGTTAGTGTTAGGGTTACGGTTAGGGTTAGGTTTAGATTTAGTTTTGGGTTAGGGTTAGGTTAAGGGTTTGATTTTGAGTTAGGGTTAGGGTTAGGTTTAGGGTTAGGGTTAGGGGTAGGGTAAGTATTAGGATTAGGGTTTGTGTTAGTGTTAGGGATACGGCTAGGGTTGGGGTTAGGTTTGGATTTAGTTTTGGGTTAGGGTTAGGTTAAGGGTTTGATTTTGAGTTAGGGTTAGGGTTACGTTTAAGGTTTGGATTTGGATTCGGATTATCGTTAGGGTTAGGGTTAGGGTTAGGGTTTGGGTTTGCGTTAGGGTTAGGGTTAGGGTTAGGTTTAGAGTTAGGGTTAGGGTTAGCGTTTGGTTTAGGGTTAGGTTTAGGGTTAGGGTTTCATTTAGGGTTAGCATTAGGGTTAGGGATTGGGCAAGTGTTAGGGTTAGGGTTAGTTTTAGGGTTTGGGTTAGGGTTAGGGTTAGGGTTAGGTTTAGGTTTAGGTGATAGGGCTAGGGTTAGGTTTAGTTTTAGGGCTTGGGTCAGAGTTAGGGTTAGGGTTAGGGTTAGTGTTAGGATTAGGGTTTGGGTTTGGGTTAGGGTTAGGGTTAGGGTTAGGGTTTGCGTTAGTTTTAGGGTTTTGGATAGGGTTAGTGTTAGGTTAAGGGTTATTGTTAGGGTTTGTGTTAGGGTTAGGTTTAGATTTACGGTTAGGGTTAGGGTTACTGTTAGGATTAGGGTTTGGGTTAGGGTTAGGGGTTAGGGTTAGGGTTAGGGTTAGGGTTTGGTTTAGGGTTAGGGTTTGTGTTAGGTTAGGGTTAGGGTTAGGGTTAAGGTGAGGTTTAGGGTTTGGGGTAGGTTTAGGGTTAGTGTTAGGGTTAGGGTTAGGGTTTGGGTTAGGTTTAGGGTTAGGGTTAGGTTTAGTGTTAGTGTTTGGGCTTGGGTTAGGGTTAGGTTTAGGGTTAGGGTTAGGGTTAGTGTTAGGGTTAGGGTTAGGCTTACGGTTAGGTTTTGGGTAAGTGTTAGGGTTAGATTTTGGTTTAGGGTTAGGTTTAGGGTTAGGGTTTCGGTTAGGGTTAGGTTTACGGTTAGGGTTTGGGTTAGGGTTAGGGTTTGGGTAAAGGTTTGGGTTTGGATTAGGTTTAGGTTTAGGGTTTGGGTTTGGGTAAGGGTTAGGTTTAGAGTTAGTGTTTGGGTTAGGGTTAGGGTTAGGTTTTGGGTTATGGTTCGGGTTAGGGTTAGGTTTAGGGTTAGGTTTAGGATTAGGGTTAGGGTTAGGGTTAGGTTTTGGTTAGGTTTAGAGTTAGGGTTAGAGTTAGGGTTTGGTTTGGGTTAGGGTTAGTGTTACGGATAGGGTAAGGGTTCGGTTTTGGGTTAGGGTTAGGTTTAGGGTTAGGTTAGAGGTTGGTTGAGAATTAGGGTTAGGGTTAGGATTAGAGTTAGGGTTTGGTTTGGGATAGGGTTATTGTTAGGGTTAGGGATAGGGTTTGGGTTAGGGTTACGGTTAGGGTTAGGGTTAGGGTTAGGGTGTGGGTTAGGGTTAGGGTTTGTGTTAGGTTAGGGTTAGGGTTAGGGTTAAGGTGAGTTTTAGGGTTTGGGGTAGGTTTAGTGTTAGTGTTAGGGTTAGGGTTAGGGTTTGGGTTAGGGTTAGGATTAGGGTTAATGTTACTGTTTGGGTTTGGGTTCGGGTTAGATTTAGGGTTAGGGTAAGGTTAGGGTTAGGGTTAGGGTTTGGGTTAGGTTTAGGGTTAGGGTTTGGGTTAGGGTTAGGGTTAGGTTTATTGTTAGTGTTTGGGCTTGGGTTAGGGTTAGGTTTAGGTTTAGGGTTAGGGTTAGGGTTAGGGTTTGGCTTAGAGTTAGGGTTAGGGTTAAGGTAAGGGTTAGGGTTAGGGCTAGGCGATAGGGATAGGGTTAGGGTTAGGGTTAGGGTTAGGGTTTGGGCTTGGGTTAGGGTTAGTGTTAGGTTTAGGATTAGAGTTAGGTTTAGTGTTAGGATTAGGGTTTGGGTTTGGGTTAGAGTTAGGTTTAGGGTTAGGGTTTGGGTTAGTGTTAGGGTTTGGGATAGGATTAGGGTTAGGGTAAGGGTTAGGGTTAGGGTTTGTGTTAGGGTTAGGGTTAGGGTTAGGGTTCGGGTTAGTATTAGGATTAGGGTTTAGGTTAGTGTTAGGGTTACGGTTAGGGTTAAGGTTTGGTTTAGCGTTAGGGTTGGAGTTTGGGTTTGGGTTAGGGTTAGGGTTGGGGTTAGGGTTCGGGTTAGGGTTAGGATTAGGGTTAGGATTAGGGTTAGGGGATAGGGTTAGGGTTAGGGTTCAGATTTGGGTTAGGGCTAGGGTAGGGTTAGGGTAAGGGTTAGGGTTAGGGTTATGGTTATGGTTAGGTTTAGGATTAGGGTTCAGGTTAGGGTTAGGGTTTGGGTTTGATTTAGGGTTAGGGTTATGGTTAGGGTTAGGGTTTGCTTTAGGGTTAGGGTTAGCGTTAGGGTTAGGGTGTGCTTTTGGGTTAGGGTTAGGCTTAGGGTTAGGGTTAGGGTAAGTGTTAGGTTTAGGGTTTAGGGTTAGGGTTAGGGTTAGGGTTAGGGTTTCATTTATGCTTAGGTTTGGTGTTAGGGATTGGGTTAGTGTTAGGTTTAGGGTTAGGGTTAGGGTTAGGGTTAGGATTAGGGTTAAGGTTAGTGTTTGGGTTTGGGTTCGGGTTAGATTTAGGGTTAGGGTAAGGTTAGGGTTAGGGTTAGGGTTTGGGTTAGGTTTAGGGTTAGGGTTAGTGTTAGGGTTAAGGTTTGGGTTCGGGTTAGGGTTAGGGTTAGGGTTAGGGTTAGGGTTAGGTTTAGGTTTAGTTTTGGGTTAGGGTTAGGTTAAGGGTTTGGTTTTGAGTTAGGGTTAGGGTTAGGATTAAGGTTTAGATTTGGGTTCGGATTATCGTTACGGTTAGAGTTAGGGTTAGGGTTTGGGTTTGCGATAGGGTTAGAGTTTCGGTTAGGGTTAGGTTTAGGATTAAGCTTAGGGTTAGGTTTTGGTTTAGGATTAGGGTTAGGGTTAGGGTTAGGGTTTTGGTTAGGGTTAGGATTAGGGTTAGGGTTTGGGCAAGTGTTAGGGTTAGGTTTAGGGTTAGGGTTTGGGTTAGGGTTAGGCTTGGATTTTGGGTTTTGGTTAGGTTTAGGTTTAGGGTTGGGGTTTGGGTTAGGTTTAGCATTAGGTTTAGGTTTAGGGTTAGGGGTTAGGGTTAGTTTTAGGGTTAGGTTTAGGGTTAGGGTTAGGGTTAGGGTTAGGGTTTGGTTTGGGTTAGGGTTAGTGTTACGGATACGGTAAGGATTCGGTTTTGGGTTAGGGTTAGGTTTAGGGTTAGGTTAGAGGTTGGTTGAGGATTAGGGTTAGGTTTAGGATTAGAGTTATTGTTTGGTTTGGGATAGGGTTAGTGTTAGGGTTAGGGATAGGGTTTGGGTTAGGGTTACGGTTAGGGTTAGGGTTAGGGTTAGGGTTTGGGTTAGGGTTAGGGTTTGTGTTAGGTTAGGGTTAGGGTTAGGGTTAAGGTGAGGTTTAGGGTTTGGGGTAGGTTTAGGATTAGTGTTAGGGTTAGGGTTAGGGTTTGGGTTAGGTTTAGGGTTAGGGTTAGGGCTATGGTTAGGGTTAGGTTTAGTGTTAGTGTTTGGGCTTGGGTTAGGGT
>CM069532.1:87279687-87286194 GCA_035773235.1 Eospalax fontanierii | reverse complement strand
CCTAACTCTAACCCTAACCCTAACCCTAATTCTAACCCTAACCCTAACACTAACCCTAACCCTAACCCAAACCATAACCCAAATAATAACCCTAATCCTAACCCTAACCCTAACCCTAATTTTAACCCTAAACCTAACCCTAACCCAAAACCTAACCCTACCCCTCACCCTAACCCTAATCTGAACACTAACCCTAACCCTAACACTCACACAGTTTCAAACCTAACCCTAACCCAAATCCTAACCCTAACCCTAACCCAAACCCTAACTCTAACCCTAATCCTAACCCTAATGCTAACCCTAAACCTAACTCAAACTCAAACCCTAACCCTAAGCCTAACCCTAACCCAAACCCTAACCGTAACCCTAACCCTAACCCTAAGTAAAACCCTAACACTAACCCAACCCGAACGCAAACCCTAACCCTAACCCGAAACTTAACCAAAAACCTAAACCTAACTGTAATCCTAAACCAAAACCTAACCCTAACCCTAACCCTAACCCTAACCCAAACGCTAACCCTAACCCTAACCCAAAACCTAAACCTAACCCTAAACCTAACCCTAACCCTAACCCAAAAACTAACCCTAAACATAACCCTAAGCCAAACCCTAACCCTAACCCTTAACCTAACCCATACCCAAACCCTAACCCTAAACCTAACCCTAAACCAAACCCTAACCCTAACCCTAACCCTAACCCAAACACAAACCCTAACCCTAATCCTAACCCTAATGCTAACACTAAACCTAACTCAAACTCAAACCCTAATCCTAACCCTAACCCTAACCCAAACCCTAACCCTAACCCTAACCCTAACTAAAACCCTAAACCTAACCCTAAAACTAACCCTAACCCGAACCCAAACCCTAACCCTAACCCTAAACCTAACCCAAACCCTAAACCTAACCCTAACACTACTCCTAAACCAAACCCTAAATCTATCCCTAACCCTAAACATAATCCTAACTCTAACCCTAACCCTAACCCTAACCCTAACACTAACCCCAGTCCTAACCCTGACCCTATCCCTAACCTAACCCTAATCCTAATGCTAACCCTAAACCTAATTCAAACTCAAACCCTAACCCTATTCCTAAACCGAACACAAACCCTAACCCTAACCCTAAACCTAACCCAAAACATAACCCAAACCGAAACCCTAACCCTAAATCTAATCCTAACCCTAAACCCTAACCCTAACACTAACCCTAACCATAACCCAAACCTAAACCCAAACCCTAACCCTAATCCTAAACCTAACCCTAACCCTAATCCTAGTCCTAACAATAACCCTAACCCTAACCCTAACCTGAACCCTTACCCAAACCCAAACTCTAAACCTAACTCTAATCTGAACCCTAACCCTAACCATAATCCTAACGCTAACCCAAACCATAACCCTAATCCAACACCTTACCCTAACCCTAAGTCTAACCCAAACCCTAACCTAACCCTAACTCTAAACCAAACCCAAACCCTAACCCTAACCCTAACTCTAACCCAAACCCTAACCTAACCCTAAACCTAACCCTAACTCAAACCCTAACTCTAACACTAACCTAAAACCTAACCCTAACCCTAACCCAAACCATAACCCAAATAATAACCCTAATCCTAACCCTAAACCTAACCCTCATCCTTATCCTAACCCTAACCCTAACTCTAACCCTAACCCTAACCCTAATTCTAACCCTAACCCTAACCCTAACCCTAACCCTAACCCAAACCATAACCCAAATAATAACCCTAATCCTAACCCTAACCCTAACCCTAATTTTAACCCTAACCCTAACCCTAACTCAAAACCTAACCCTACCCCTCACCCTAACCCTAATCTTAACACTAACCCTAACCCTAACACTCACACAGTTTCAAACCTAACCCTAACCCAAATTCTAACCCTAACCCTAACCCACACCCTAACTCTAACCCTAATCCTAACCCTAATGCTAACCCTAAACCTAACTCAAACTCAAACCCTAACCCTAAGCCTAACCCTAACCCAAACCCTAACCGTAACCCTAACCCTAACCCTAACTAAAACCCTAACACTAACCCAACCCGAACGCAAACCCTAACCCTACCCCGAAACTTAACCAAAAACCTAAACCTAACTATAATCCTAAACCAAAACATAACCCTAACCCTAACCCTAACCCTAACCCAAACGCTAACCCTAACCCTAACCCAAAACCTAAACCTAACCCTAAACCTAACCCTAACCCTAACCCAAAAACTAACCCTAAACCTAACCCATACCCAAACCCTAACCCTAAACCTAACCCTAAACCAAACCCTAACCCTAACCCTAACCCTAACCCAAACACAAACCCTAACCCTAATCCTAACCCTAAAGCTAACCCTAAACCTAACTCAAACTCAAACCCTAATCCTAACCCTAACCCTAACCCAAACCCTAACCCTAACCCTAACCCTAACTAAAACCCTAAACCTAACCCTAAAACTAACCCTAACCCGAACCCAAACCCTAACCCTAACCCTAAACCTAACCCAAACCCTAAACCTAACCCTAACACTACTCCTAAACCAAACCCTAAATCTATCCCTAACCCTAAACATAATCCTAACTCTAACCCTAACCATAATCTTAACACTAACCCTAACACTAACCC
The DNA here is from genome assembly GCA_035773235.1 of Eospalax fontanierii. Classification (NCBI taxonomy): domain Eukaryota; kingdom Metazoa; phylum Chordata; class Mammalia; order Rodentia; family Spalacidae; genus Eospalax; species Eospalax fontanierii. Next base: position 87,283,558 of record CM069532.1, on the reverse strand, counting down.
TAACCATAACCCAAACCTAAACCCAAACCCTAACCCTAATCCTAACCCTAACCCTAACCCTAATCCTAGTCCTAAAAATAACCCTAACCCTAACCCTAACCCTAACCTGAATCCTTACCCAAACCCAAACTCTATACCTAACTCTAATCGGAACCCTAACCCTAACCATAATCCTAACGCTAACCCTAACCATAACCCTAATCCAACACCTTACCCTAACCCTAAGTCTAACCCAAACCCTAACCTAACCCTAACTCTAAACCAAACCCAAACCCTAACCCTAACCCTAACTCTAACAAAAACCCTAACCTAATCCTAAACCTAACCCTAACTCAAGCCCTAACTCTAACACTAACCTAAAACCTAACCCTAACCCTAACCCAAACCATAACCCAAATAATAACCCTATTCCTAACCCTAACCCTACACCTCATCCTTATTCTAACCCTAACCCTAACTCTACCCCTAACCCTAACCCTAATTCTAACCCTAACCCTAACACTAACCCTAACCCTAACCCAAACCATAACCCAAATAATAACCCTAATCCTAACCCTAACCCTAACCCTAATTTTAACCCTAAACCTAACCCTAACTCAAAACCTAACCCTACCCCTCACCCTAACCCTAATCTGAACACTAACCCTAACCCTAACACTCACACAGTTTCAAACCTAACCCTAACCCAAAACCTAACCCTAACCCTAACCCAAACCCTAACTCTAACCCTAATCCTAACCCTAATGCTAACCCTAAACCTAACTCAAACTCAAACCCTAACCCTAAGCCTAACCCTAACCCAAACCCTAACCGTAACCCTAACCCTAACCCTAAGTAAAACCCTAACACTAACCCAACCCGAACGCAAACCCTAACCCTAACCCGAAACTTAACCAAAAACCTAAACCTAACTGTAATCCTAAACCAAAACCTAACCCTAACCCTAACCCTAACCCTAACCCAAACGCTAACCCTAACCCTAACCCAAAACCTAAACCTAACCCTAAACCTAACCCTAACCCTAACCCAAAAACTAACCCTAAACATAACCCTAAGCCAAACCCTAACCCTAACCCTTAACCTAACCCATACCCAAACCCTAACCCTAAACCTAACCCTAAACCAAACCCTAACCCTAACCCTAACCCTAACCCAAACACAAACCCTAACCCTAATCCTAACCCTAATGCTAACACTAAACCTAACTCAAACTCAAACCCTAATCCTAACCCTAACCCTAACCCAAACCCTAACCCTAACCCTAACCCTAACTAAAACCCTAAACCTAACCCTAAAACTAACCCTAACCCGAACCCAAACCCTAACCCTAACCCTAAACCTAACCCAAACCCTAAACCTAACCCTAACACTACTCCTAAACCAAACCCTAAATCTATCCCTAACCCTAAACATAATCCTAACTCTAACCCTAACCCTAACCCTAACCCTAACACTAACCCCAGTCCTAACCCTGACCCTATCCCTAACCTAACCCTAATCCTAATGCTAACCCTAAACCTAATTCAAACTCAAACCCTAACCCTATTCCTAAACCGAACACAAACCCTAACCCTAACCCTAAACCTAACCCAAAACATAACCCAAACCGAAACCCTAACCCTAAATCTAATCCTAACCCTAAACCCTAACCCTAACACTAACCCTAACCATAACCCAAACCTAAACCCAAACCCTAACCCTAATCCTAAACCTAACCCTAACCCTAATCCTAGTCCTAACAATAACCCTAACCCTAACCCTAACCTGAACCCTTACCCAAACCCAAACTCTAAACCTAACTCTAATCTGAACCCTAACCCTAACCATAATCCTAACGCTAACCCAAACCATAACCCTAATCCAACACCTTACCCTAACCCTAAGTCTAACCCAAACCCTAACCTAACCCTAACTCTAAACCCAACCCAAACCCTAACCCTAACCCTAACTCTAACCCAAACCCTAACCTAACCCTAAACCTAACCCTAACTCAAACCCTAACTCTAACACTAACCTAAAACCTAACCCTAACCCTAACCCAAACCATAACCCAAATAATAACCCTAATCCTAACCCTAAACCTAACCCTCATCCTTATCCTAACCCTAACCCTAACTCTAACCCTAACCCTAACCCTAATTCTAACCCTAACCCTAACCCTAACCCTAACCCTAACCCAAACCATAACCCAAATAATAACCCTAATCCTAACCCTAACCCTAACCCTAATTTTAACCCTAACCCTAACCCTAACTCAAAACCTAACCCTACCCCTCACCCTAACCCTAATCTTAACACTAACCCTAACCCTAACACTCACACAGTTTCAAACCTAACCCTAACCCAAATTCTAACCCTAACCCTAACCCACACCCTAACTCTAACCCTAATCCTAACCCTAATGCTAACCCTAAACCTAACTCAAACTCAAACCCTAACCCTAAGCCTAACCCTAACCCAAACCCTAACCGTAACCCTAACCCTAACCCTAACTAAAACCCTAACACTAACCCAACCCGAACGCAAACCCTAACCCTACCCCGAAACTTAACCAAAAACCTAAACCTAACTATAATCCTAAACCAAAACATAACCCTAACCCTAACCCTAACCCTAACCCAAACGCTAACCCTAACCCTAACCCAAAACCTAAACCTAACCCTAAACCTAACCCTAACCCTAACCCAAAAACTAACCCTAAACCTAACCCATACCCAAACCCTAACCCTAAACCTAACCCTAAACCAAACCCTAACCCTAACCCTAACCCTAACCCAAACACAAACCCTAACCCTAATCCTAACCCTAAAGCTAACCCTAAACCTAACTCAAACTCAAACCCTAATCCTAACCCTAACCCTAACCCAAACCCTAACCCTAACCCTAACCCTAACTAAAACCCTAAACCTAACCCTAAAACTAACCCTAACCCGAACCCAAACCCTAACCCTAACCCTAAACCTAACCCAAACCCTAAACCTAACCCTAACACTACTCCTAAACCAAACCCTAAATCTATCCCTAACCCTAAACATAATCCTAACTCTAACCCTAACCATAATCTTAACACTAACCCTAACACTAACCCTAACCATAACCCAAACCTAAACCCAAACCCTAACCCTAATCCTAACCCTAACCCTAACCCTAATCCTAGTCCTAAAAATAACCCTAACCCTAACCCTAACCCTAACCTGAATCCTTACCCAAACCCAAACTCTATACCTAACTCTAATCGGAACCCTAACCCTAACCATAATCCTAACGCTAACCCTAACCATAACCCTAATCCAACACCTTACCCTAACCCTAAGTCTAACCCAAACCCTAACCTAACCCTAACTCTAAACCAAACCCAAACCCTAACCCTAACCCTAACTCTAACAAAAACCCTAACCTAATCCTAAACCTAACCCTAACTCAAACCCTAACTCTAACACTAACCTAAAACCTAACCCTAACCCTAACCCAAACCATAACCCAAATAATAACCCTAATCCTAACCCTAACCCTAACCCTCATCCTTATCCTAACCCTAACCCTAACTCTAACCCTAACCCTAACCCTAATTCTAACCCTAACCCTAACACTAACCCTAACCCTAACCCAAACCATAACCCAAATAATAACCCTAATCCTAACCCTAACCCTAACCCTAATTTTAACCCTAAACCTAACCCTAACTCAAAACCTAACCCTACCCCTCACCCTAACCCTAATCTGAACACTAACCCTAACCCTAACACTCACACAGTTTCAAACCTAACCCTAACCCAAAACCTAACCCTAACCCTAACCCAAACCCTAACTCTAACCCTAATCCTAACCCTAATGCTAACCCTAAACCTAACTCAAACTCAAACCCTAACCC
>CM069532.1:87252187-87272187 GCA_035773235.1 Eospalax fontanierii | reverse complement strand
AACCCTAACTCTAACCCTAACCCTAACCCTAATTCTAACCCTAACCCTAACCCTAACCCTAACCCTAACCCAAACCATAACCCAAATAATAACCCTAATCCTAACCCTAACCCTAACCCTAATTTTAACCCTAACCCTAACCCTAACTCAAAACCTAACCCTACCCCTCACCCTAACCCTAATCTTAACACTAACCCTAACCCTAACACTCACACAGTTTCAAACCTAACCCTAACCCAAATTCTAACCCTAACCCTAACCCACACCCTAACTCTAACCCTAATCCTAACCCTAATGCTAACCCTAAACCTAACTCAAACTCAAACCCTAACCCTAAGCCTAACCCTAACCCAAACCCTAACCGTAACCCTAACCCTAACCCTAACTAAAACCCTAACACTAACCCAACCCGAACGCAAACCCTAACCCTACCCCGAAACTTAACCAAAAACCTAAACCTAACTATAATCCTAAACCAAAACATAACCCTAACCCTAACCCTAACCCTAACCCAAACGCTAACCCTAACCCTAACCCAAAACCTAAACCTAACCCTAAACCTAACCCTAACCCTAACCCAAAAACTAACCCTAAACCTAACCCATACCCAAACCCTAACCCTAAACCTAACCCTAAACCAAACCCTAACCCTAACCCTAACCCTAACCCAAACACAAACCCTAACCCTAATCCTAACCCTAAAGCTAACCCTAAACCTAACTCAAACTCAAACCCTAATCCTAACCCTAACCCTAACCCAAACCCTAACCCTAACCCTAACCCTAACTAAAACCCTAAACCTAACCCTAAAACTAACCCTAACCCGAACCCAAACCCTAACCCTAACCCTAAACCTAACCCAAACCCTAAACCTAACCCTAACACTACTCCTAAACCAAACCCTAAATCTATCCCTAACCCTAAACATAATCCTAACTCTAACCCTAACCCTAACCCTAACCCAAACCCTAACACTAACTCTAAGCTTAACCCTAACACTAACACAAAACCTAACCCTAACACTAACCCTAATTCTAATTAAAACCCAAACTCTAACACTAACCCTAATCCAAACACTTATAATAACCCTAAACCTAAACCTAACCCCTAATCCTAAACCTAACCCTAACCCAAACCCTAACCCTAACCCTAACCGAAACACTAATCCTAAACCTAACCCTAACCCTAATGCTAACCCTAAACCTAATTAAAAATCAAACCCTAACCCTAATCCTAACCCGAACCGAAAACCTAAACCTAACCCTAAACCTAACCCAAAACATAACCCACACCGAAACCCTAACCCTATCCCTAACCCTAACCCAAACCCACACCGTAAGCCTAACTCTAACCCATACCGTAACACTAACCCTAATCCTACCCTTAAACCCTAACCCTAACCCTAACCATAACCCAAAACTAAAGAATAACCCTAACCCTAATCCTAAACCTAACCCTAACCATAACCCTAATCCAACCCATAACACTAAACCTAACTCTAACCCAAACCCTAACCTAACCCTAACCCTAACCCAAACCCAAACCCTAACCCTACCCCTAACTCTAACCCAAATCCTAATCTAACCCTAAAACTAACACTAACTCAAAACCTAACTCTAACTCTAACCCACACCCTAACCCTAACCCAAACCTAAACCATAACCCAAACACTAACCCTAATCATAACCCTCATCCTTATCCTAACCCTAAACCTAACCCTTACCCGTACCCAAACCCAAACCCTAAAACTAACCCTAATCCGAACCCTAACCGTAATCCTAATCCGAACCGTAACCCTAACCCTAACCCAACCCCTAACCCTCACCCTAACTCTAACCCAAACCCGAACCCTAACCCTAACCCTAACCCTAAACCTAACCCAAAACATAACCCTAACCCTAACCCTAACCCTAACCCTAAACCTAACCATAACCCAAACCCTAACCATAAACCTAACCCAAACCTAAACCCTAAACTTTACCCTAATCGTAACTCAAACCCTAACCCTAACCCAAATCCAAACCGTAAACTTTACACTAACCCTAGCCCTAACACTAACCCAAATTCAAACCTAAGCCTAACCCTAACCCTAACTGAAACCCTAACCATAACCCTAACCCTAACCCAAACCCTAACCCGAACCCTAACCCGAACCCTAAACCTAACCCTAACCCAAACCCTAACCCTCACCCTAGCCCTAACCTTAACACTAACCCTAATTCTAAACCTAACCCTAACCTTAACCCTAACCCTAACCCTAATCCTAACCCTAACCGTAACACTAACCCTAACCCTAACCCAAACCCTAACCCTAACCCTAATCCTAACCCAAACCCTAACCCTAACCCTAACCCTAACCCTAACCCAAACCCTAACCCTAACCCTAACCCTAACCCAAACCCTAACCCTAACCCTAACCCTAACCCTAACCCTAACACAAACCCTAATCCTAACCCTAATGCTAACCCTAAACCTAACCCTAACACTAACCCTAGTCCAAACCCTAAGTCTAACCCAAACCCTAACACTAACCCTAACCCTAACCCTAAAACAAACCCCAACCCCAACCCCAACCCGAACCCCAACCCTAAGCCCAACCCCAACCCCAACCCCAACCAAAACCCCAACCCTAACCCTAAACCTAACCCAAACCCTAAACCTAACCCTAACACTACTCCTAAACCAAACCCTAAATCTATCCCTAACCCTAAACATAATCCTAACTCTAACCCTAACCCTAACCCTAACCCAAACCCTAACACTAACTCTAAGCTTAACCCTAACACTAACACAAAACCTAACCCTAACACTAACCCTAATTCTAATTAAAACCCAAACTCTAACACTAACCCTAATCCAAACCCTTATAATAACCCTAAACCTCAAACCTAACCCCTAATCCTAACCCTAACCCTAACCCAAACCCTAACCCTAACCCTAACCGAAACACTAATCCTAAACCTAACCCTAACCCTAATGCTAACCCTAAACCTAATTAAAAATCAAACCCTAACCCTAATCCTAACCCGAACCGAAAATCTAACCCTAACCCTAAACCTAACCCAAAACATAACCCACACCGAAACCCTAACCCTATCCCTAACCCTAACCCAAACCCACACCGTAAGCCTAACCCTAACCTAAACCGTAACACTAACCCTAATCCTACCCTTAAACCCTAAACCTAACCCTAACCATAACCCAAAACTAAAGAATAACCCTAACCCTAATCCTAAACCTAACCCTAACCATAACCCTAATCCAACCCATAACACTAAACCTAACTCTAACCCAAACCCTAACCTAACCCTAACCATAACCCAAACTCAAACCCTAACCCTAACCCTAACTCTAACCCAAATCCTAATCTAACCCTAAAACTAACCCTAACTCAAAACCTAACTCTAACACTAACCCAAACCCTAACCCTAACCCAAACCTAAACCACAACCCAAACACCAACCCCAAACATAACCCTCATCCTTATCCTAACCCTAACCCTAACCCTTACCCGTACCCAAACCCAAACCCTAAAACTAACCCTAATCCGAACCCTAACCGTAATCCTAATCCGAACCGTAACACTAACCCTAACCCAACCCCTAACCCTCACCCTAACTCTAACCCAAACCCGAACCCTAACCCTAACCCTAACCCAAATTCTAACCCTAACCCTAACCCTAAACTTAACCCAAAACCTAACCCTAACACTAACCCTAACCCTAACCCTAAACCTAACCATAACCCAAACCCTAACCATAAACCTAACCAAAACCTAAACCCTAAACTTTACCCTACTCGTAACTCAAACCCTAACCCTAACCCAAATCCAAACCGTAAACTTTACACTAACCCTAGCCCTAACACTAACCCAAATTCAAACCTAAGCCTAACCCTAACCCTAACTGAAACCCTAACCATAACCCTAACCCAAACCCAAACCCTAACCCGAACCCTAACCCGAACCCTAACCCTAACCCTAACCCTAACCCAAACCCTAACCCTCACCCTAACCCTAATCCTAACCCTAACCGTAACCCTAACCCTAACCCTAACCCAAACCCTAACCCTAACCCTAATCCTAACCCAAACGCTAACCCTAACCCTAACCCTAACCCTAAACCAAACCCTAACCCTAACCCTAACCCAAACCCTAACCCTAACCCTAACCCTAACCCTAACACCAACCCTAATCCTAACCCTACTCCCAACCCTAATGCCAACCCTAAACCTAACCCTAACCCTAACCCTAACCCTAACCCTAACCCTAACCCTCACCCTAAATCTAACCCAAACCCTAACCTAACACTAAAACTAACCCTAACAATAACCCTAACACTAACCCTAACCCTAACCCTAACCCTAACCCTAACCCTAACCCTCATGCTAACCCTAACCCTAACCCTAATCCTAGTCCTAACCCTAACCCTAACCCTAACCCTAAACCTAACCTTAACCCTTACCCAAACCCAAACTCGAAACCTAAATCTAATCGGAACACTAACCCTAACCCTAATCCTAACCCTAACCATAACCATAACCCTAATCCTAGTCCTAACGCTAACCCTAACCCTAACGCTAAACCTAACCTTAACCCTTACCCAAACCAAAACTCGAAACCTAACTCTAATCGGAACCCTAACCCTAACCCTTATCCTAACCCTAACCCTAACCCTAACCTTAACACTAACCCTAATTCTAATCCTAACCATAACCCTAACCTTAACCCTAACCCTAACCCAAACCCAAAAACTAATCTTAACACAAACCCTAACCCTAATCCTAACCCTAACCGTAACCCTAACCCTAACCCTAACCCAAACCCTAACCCTAACCCTAACCCTAACCCAAACCCTAACCCTAACCTTAACTGAAACACTTATCCTAAACCTAACCCTAACCCTAATGCTAACCCTAGACCTAATTCAAACTCAAACCCTAACCCTAATCCTAACCCTAACCCTAACTCTAACCCTAACCCTAGCCCTAACCCTAAACCTAACCCAAAACATAACCCAAACCGAAAACCTAACGCTAACCCTAACCCTAACCCTAACCCTAACCCTAACCCTAACCCTAACCCTCATGCTAACCCTAACCCTAACCCTAATCCTAGAACTAACCCTAACCCTAACCCTAACGCTAAACCTAACCTTAACCCTTACCCAATCCAAATCTCGAAACCTAACTCTAATCGGAACCCTAACCCTAACCCTAATCCTAACCCTAACCATAACCATAACCCTAATCCTAGTCCTAACCCTAACCCTAACCCTAACGCTAAACCTAACCTTAACCCTTACCCAAACCCAAACTCTAAACCTAACTCTAATCGGAACCCTAACCCTAACCCTAATCCTAACCCTAACCCTAACCATAACCCTAATCCAACACCTCACCCTAACCCTAACTCTAACCCAAACCCTAACCTAACCCTAACTCTAAACCAAACCCAAACCCTAACCCTAACCCTAACTCTAACCCAAACCCTAACCTAATCCTAAACCTAACCCTAACTCAAACCCTAACTCTAACACTAACCCAAACCCTAACCCTAACCCTAACCCAAACCATAACCCAAATAATAACCCTAATCCTAACCCTAACGCTAACCCTCATCCTTATCCTAACCCTAACCCTAACCCTAACCTTAACACTAACCCTAATTCTAATCCTAACCCTAACCCTAACCCTAACCCTAACCCAAACCCAAAAACTAATCTTAAAACAAACCCTAACCCTAATCCTAACCCTAACCGTAACCCTAACCCTAACCCTAACCCAAACCCTAACCCTAACCCTAACCCTAACCCAAACCCTAACCCTAACCTTAACTGAAACACTTATCCTAAACCTAACCCTAACCCTAATGCTAACCCTAAACCTAATTCAAACTCAAACCCTAACCCTAATCCTAACCCTAACCCTAACTCTAACCCTAACCCTAACCCTAACCCTAAACCTAACCCAAAACATAACCCAAACCGAAAACCTAACGCTAACCCTAACCCTAACCCTAATCCTAACCCTAACCCTAACCCTAATCCTAGTCCTAACCCTAAACCTAACCCTAAACCTAACACTAACCTTAACCGTTACACAAACCCAAACTCTAAACCTAACTCTAATCGGAACCCTAACCCTAACCCTAATCCTAACCCTAACCCTAACCCTAACCCTAACCCTAACCCTAACCCAAAACCTAACCCTAACCGTAACCATAATCTTAACACTAACCATAACCCTAACACTAACCAAGATTCAAACCTAACCCTAACCCAAACCCTAATCCTAAACCTACCCCTAACCCTAACCCAAAACCTAACCCTAACCCTAATCCTAACCCTAATGCTAACCCTAAACCCAACCCAAACTCAAACCCTAACCCAAAACCAAACCCTAACCCTAACCCTAAACTTAACCCAAACCCTAACCCTAACCCTAACCATAACCCTAACCCTAACTAAAACCCTAACACTAACCCAACCCGAACGCAAACCCTAACCCTAACCCGAAACTTAACCGAAAACCTAAATCTAACCGTAATCCTAAACCAAACCCTAACCCTAACACTAACCCTAAGCCTAACCCTAACCCAAACGCTAACCCTAACCCTAACCCTAACCCTAACCCTAACCCTAACCCTAATCCTAGTCCTAACCCTAACCCTAACCCTAACCCTAACCCTTACCTTAACCCTTCCCAAAAAACTAACTCTAAACCTAACTCTAATCGGAACCCTAACCCTAAACCTAATCCTAACCCTAACCCTAACCATAACCCTAATCCAACACCTCCTCCTAACCCTAACTCTAACCCAAACCCTAACCTAACCCTAACTCTAAACCAAACCCAAACCCTAACCCTAACCCTAACTCTAATTCAAACCCTAACCTAACCCTAAACCTAACGCTAACTCAAACCCTAACTCTAACACTAACCCAAACCCTAACCCTAACCCTAACCCAAACCATAACCCAAATAATAACCCTAAACCTAACCCTAAACCTAACCCTCATCCTTATCCTAACCCTAACCCTAACCCTAACCCTAAACCTAACCCTAATTCTAACACTAACCCTAACCTTAACCGAAAACCTAACCCTAACCCTAACCCTAACCATAATCTTAACACTAACCCTAACCCTAACACTAACCCAGATTCAAACCTAACCCTAACCCAAACCCTAACCCTAACCCTAACCCTAACCGTAAACCTAACCCTAACCCAACCCCTAACCCTCACCATAACTCTAACCCAAATCCGATCCCTAACCCTAACCCTAACCCAAATCCTAACCCTAACACTAACCCTAACCCTAACCCAAACCCTAACCCTAACCCAAACCCTAACCCAAACCCAAATCCTAACCCTAACCCTAAAGCTAACCCTAACCATAACCCTAACCCTAATCCTAACGCTAAACCTAACCATAACCCTAACCCTAACCCTAAACCTAACCAAACCTAAAGCCTAACCCTAACCCTATCCCTAAACCCTAACCCTAATACTAACCCTAACCATAACCGAAACCTAAACCCAAACCCTAACCCTAATCCTAACCCTACCCCTAACCCTAATCCTAGTCCTAACCCTAACCCTAACCCTAACCCTAACCTGAACCCTTACCCAAACCCAAACTCTAAACCTAACTCTAATCGGAACCCTAACCCTAACCATAATCCTAACGCTAACCCTAACCATAACCCTAATCCAACACCTTACCCTAACCCTAAGTCTAACCCAAACCCTAACCTAACCCTAACTCTAAACCAAACCCAAACCCTAACCCTAACCCTAACTCTAACAAAAACCCTAACCTAATCCTAAACCTAACCCTAACCTTAACCCTAACCCTAACCCTAATCCTAACCCTAACCGTAACCCTAACCCTAACCCTAACCCAAACCCTAACCCTAACCCTAATCCTAACCCAAACCCTAACCCTAACCCTAACCCTAACCCTAACCCAAACCCTAACCCTAACCCTAACCCTAACCCAAACCCTAACCCTAACCCTAACCCTAACCCTAACCCTAACACAAACCCTAATCCTAACCCTAATGCTAACCCTAAACCTAACCCTAACACTAACCCTAGTCCAAACCCTAAGTCTAACCCAAACCCTAACACTAACCCTAACCCTAACCCTAAATCAAACCCTAACCCTAACCCTAACCCTAACCCTAACCCTAACCCTAACCCTCACCCTAACCCTAACTAAAACCCTAAACCTAACCCTAAAACTAACCCTAACCCGAACCAAAACCCTAACCCTAACCCTAAACCTAACCCAAACCCTAAACCTAACCCTAACACTACTCCTAAACCAAACCCTAAATCTATCCCTAACCCTAAACATAATCCTAACTCTAACCCTAACCCTAACCCTAACCCAAACCCTAACACTAACTCTAAGCTTAACCCTAACACTAACACAAAACCTAACCCTAACACTAACCCTAATTCTAATTAAAACCCAAACTCTAACACTAACCCTAATCCAAACCCTTATAATAACCCTAAACCTAAACCTAACCCCTAATCCTAACCCTAACCCTAACCCAAAACCTAACCCTAACCCTAACCGAAACACTAATCCTAAACCTAACCCTAACCCTAATGCTAACCCTAAACCTAATTAAAAATCAAACCCTAACCCTAATCCTAACCCGAACCGAAAATCTAACCCTAACCCTAAACCTAACCCAAAACATAACCCACACCGAAACCCTAACCCTATCCCTAACCCTAACCCAAACCCACACCGTAAGCCTAACCCTAACCTAAACCGTAACACTAACCCTAATCCTACCCTTAAACCCTAAACCTAACCCTAACCATAACCCAAAACTAAAGAATAACCCTAACCCTAATCCTAAACCTAACCCTAACCATAACCCTAATCCAACCCATAACACTAAACCTAACTCTAACCCAAACCCTAACCTAACCCTAACCATAACCCAAACTCAAACCCTAACCCTAACCCTAACTCTAACCCAAATCCTAATCTAACCCTAAAACTAACCCTAACTCAAAACCTAACTCTAACACTACCCCAAACCCTAACCCTAACCCAAACCTAAACCATAACCCAAACACGAACCCTAATCATAACCCTCATCCTTATCCTAACCCTAACCCTAACCCTTACCCGTACCCAAACCCAAACCCTAAAACTAACCCTAATCCGAACCCTAACCGTAATCCTAATCCGAACCGTAACACTAACCCTAACCCAACCCCTAACCCTCACCCTAACTCTAACCCAAACCCGAACCCTAACCCTAACCCTAACCCAAATTCTAACCCTAACCCTAACCCTAAACTTAACCCAAAACCTAACCCTAACACTAACCCTAACCCTAACCCTAAACCTAACCATAACCCAAACCCTAACCATAAACCTAACCAAAACCTAAAGCCTAAACTTTACCCTACTCGTAACTCAAACCCTAACCCTAACCCAAATCCAAACCGTAAACTTTACACTAACCCTAGCCCTAACACTAACCCAAATTCAAACCTAAGCCTAACCCTAACCCTAACTGAAACCCTAACCATAACCCTAACCCAAACCCAAACCCTAACCCGAACCCTAACCCGAACCCTAACCCTAACCCTAACCCTAACCCAAACCCTAACCCTCACCCTAACCCTAACCTTAACACTAACCCTAATTCTAAACCTAACCCTAACCTTAACCCTAACCCTAACCCTAATCCTAACCCTAACCGTAACCCTAACCCTAACCCTAACCCAAACCCTAACCCTAACCCTAATCCTAACCCAAACGCTAACCCTAACCCTAACCCTAACCCTAAACCAAACCCTAACCCTAACCCTAACCCAAACCCTAACCCTAACCCTAACCCTAACCCTAACACAAACCCTAATCCTAACCCTAATCCTAACCCTAATGCTAACCCTAAACCTAACCCTAACCCTAACCCTAACCCTAACCCTAACCCTAACCCTCACCCTAAATCTAACCCAAACCCTAACCTAACCCTAAAACTAACCCTAACCCTAACCCTAACACTAACCCTAACCCTAACCCTAACCCTAACCCTAACCCTAACCCTCATGCTAACCCTAACCCTAACCCTAATCCTAGTCCTAACCCTAACCCTAACCCTAACCCTAAACCTAACCTTAACCCTTACCCAAACCCAAACTCGAAACCTAAATCTAATCGGAACACTAACCCTAACCCTAATCCTAACCCTAACCATAACCATAACCCTAATCCTAGTCCTAACGCTAACCCTAACCCTAACGCTAAACCTAACCTTAACCCTTACCCAAACCCAAAATCTAAACCTAACTCTAATCAGAACCCTAACCCTAACCCTAATCCTAACCCTAACCCTAACCATAACCCTAATCCAACACCTCACCCTAACCCTAACTCTAACCCAAACCCTAACCTAACCCTAACTCTAAACCAAACCCAAACCCTAACCCTAACCCTAACTCTAACCCAAACCCTAACCTAACCCTAAACCTAACCCTAACTCAAACCCTAACTCTAACACTAACCCAAACCCTAACCCTAACCCTAACCCAAACCATAACCCAAATAATAACCCTAATCCTAACCCTAACGCTAACCCTCATCCTTATCCTAACCCTAACCCTAACCCTAACCTTAACACTAACCCTAATTCTAATCCTAACCCTAACCCTAACCCTAACCCTAACCCTAACCCAAACCCAAAAACTAATCTTAACACAAACCCTAACCCTAATCCTAACCCTAACCGTAACCCTAACCCTAACCCTAACCCAAACCCTAACCCTAACCCTAACCCTAACCCAAACCCTAACCCTAACCTTAACTGAAACACTTATCCTAAACCTAACCCTAACCCTAATGCTAACCCTAAACCTAATTCAAACTCAAACCCTAACCCTAATCCTAACCCTAACCCTAACTCTAACCCTAACCCTAACCCTAACCCTAAACCTAACCCAAAACATAACCCAAACCGAAAACCTAACGCTAACCCTAACCCTAACCCTAACCCTAACCCTAACCCTAACCCTAACCCTAACCCTCATGCTAACCCTAACCCTAACCCTAATCCTAGAACTAACCCTAACCCTAACCCTAACCCTAAACCTAACCTTAACCCTTACCCAAACCAAAACTCGAAACCTAACTCTAATCGGAACCCTAACCCTAACCCTAATCCTAACCCTAACCATAACCATAACCCTAATCCTAGTCCTAACCCTAACCCTAACCCTAACGCTAAACCTAACCTTAACCCTTACCCAAACCCAAACTCTAAACCTAACTCTAATCGGAACCCTAACCCTAACCCTAATCCTAACCCTAACCCTAACCATAACCCTAATCCAACACCTCACCCTAACCCTAACTCTAACCCAAACCCTAACCTAACCCTAACTCTAAACCAAACCCAAACCCTAACCCTAACCCTAACTCTAACCCAAACCCTAACCTAATCCTAAACCTAACCCTAACTCAAACCCTAACTCTAACACTAACCCAAACCCTAACCCTAACCCTAACCCAAACCATAACCCAAATAATAACCCTAATCCTAACCCTAACGCTAACCCTCATCCTTATCCTAACCCTAACCCTAACCCTAACCTTAACACTAACCCTAATTCTAATCCTAACCCTAACCCTAACCCTAACCCTAACCCAAACCCAAAAACTAATCTTAAAACAAACCCTAACCCTAATCCTAACCCTAACCGTAACCCTAACCCTAACCCTAACCCAAACCCTAACCCTAACCCTAACCCTAACCCAAACCCTAACCCTAACCTTAACTGAAACACTTATCCTAAACCTAACCCTAACCCTAATGCTAACCCTAAACCTAATTCAAACTCAAACCCTAACCCTAATCCTAACCCTAACCCTAACTCTAACCCTAACCCTAACCCTAACCCTAAACCTAACCCAAAACATAACCCAAACCGAAAACCTAACGCTAACCCTAACCCTAACCCTAATCCTAACCCTAACCCTAACCCTAATCCTAGTCCTAACCCTAAACCTAACCCTAAACCTAACACTAACCTTAACCGTTACTCAAACCCAAACTCTAAACCTAACTCTAATCGGAACCCTAACCCTAACCCTAATCCTAACCCTAACCCTAACCCTAACCCTAACCCTAACCCTAACCCTAACCCAAAACCTAACCCTAACCGTAACCATAATCTTAACACTAACCATAACCCTAACACTAACCAAGATTCAAACCTAACCCTAACCCAAACCCTAATCCTAAACCTACCCCTAACCCTAACCCAAAACCTAACCCTAACCCTAATCCTAACCCTAATGCTAACCCTAAACCTAACTCAAACTCAAACCCTAACCCAAAACCAAACCCTAACCCTAACCCTAAACTTAACCCAAACCCTAACCCTAACCCTAACCATAACCCTAACCCTAACTAAAACCCTAACACTAACCCAACCCGAACGCAAACCCTAACCCTAACCCGAAACTTAACCGAAAACCTAAACCTAACCGTAATCCTAAACCAAACCCTAACCCTAACACTAACCCTAAGCCTAACCCTAACCCAAACGCTAACCCTAACCCTAACCCTAACCCTAACCCTAACCCTAACCCTAATCCTAGTCCTAACCCTAACCCTAACCCTAACCCTAACCCTTACCTTAACCCTTCCCAAAAAACTAACTCTAAACCTAACTCTAATCGGAACCCTAACCCTAAACCTAATCCTAACCCTAGCCCTAACCATAACCCTAATCCAACACCTCCTCCTAACCCTAACTCTAACCCAAACCCTAACCTAACCCTAACTCTAAACCAAACCCAAACCCTAACCCTAACCCTAACTCTAATTCAAACCCTAACCTAACCCTAAACCTAACGCTAACTCAAACCCTAACTCTAACACTAACCCAAACCCTAACCCTAACCCTAACCCAAACCATAACCCAAATAATAACCCTAAACCTAACCCTAAACCTAACCCTCATCCTTATCCTAACCCTAACCCTAACCCTAACCCTAAACCTAACCCTAATTCTAACACTAACCCTAACCTTAACCGAAAACCTAACCCTAACCCTAACCCTAACCATAATCTTAACACTAACCCTAACCCTAACACTAACCCAGATTCAAACCTAACCCTAACCCAAACCCTAACCCTAACCCTAACCCTAACCGTAAACCTAACCCTAACCCAACCCCTAACCCTCACCATAACTCTAACCCAAATCCGATCCCTAACCCTAACCCTAACCCAAATCCTAACCCTAACACTAACCCTAACCCTAACCCAAACCCTAACCCTAACCCAAACCCTAACCCAAACCCAAATCCTAACCCTAACCCTAAAGCTAACCCTAACCATAACCCTAACCCTAATCCTAACGCTAAACCTAACCATAACCCTAACCCTAACCCTAAACCTAACCAAACCTAAAGCCTAACCCTAACCCTATCCCTAAACCCTAACCCTAATACTAACCCTAACCATAACCGAAACCTAAACCCAAACCCTAACCCTAATCCTAACCCTACCCCTAACCCTAATCCTAGTCCTAACCCTAACCCTAACCCTAACCCTAACCTGAACCCTTACCCAAACCCAAACTCTAAACCTAACTCTAATCGGAACCCTAACCCTAACCATAATCCTAACGCTAACCCTAACCATAACCCTAATCCAACACCTTACCCTAACCCTAAGTCTAACCCAAACCCTAACCTAACCCTAACTCTAAACCAAACCCAAACCCTAACCCTAACCCTAACTCTAACAAAAACCCTAACCTAATCCTAAACCTAACCCTAACCTTAACCCTAACCCTAACCCTAATCCTAACCCTAACCGTAACCCTAACCCTAACCCTAACCCAAACCCTAACCCTAACCCTAATCCTAACCCAAACCCTAACCCTAACCCTAACCCTAACCCTAACCCAAACCCTAACCCTAACCCTAACCCTAACCCAAACCCTAACCCTAACCCTAACCCTAACCCTAACCCTAACACAAACCCTAATCCTAACCCTAATGCTAACCCTAAACCTAACCCTAACACTAACCCTAGTCCAAACCCTAAGTCTAACCCAAACCCTAACACTAACCCTAACCCTAACCCTAATTCAAACCCTAACCCTAACCCTAACCCTAACCCTAACCCTAACCCTAACCCTCACCCTAACCCTAACTAAAACCCTAAACCTAACCCTAAAACTAACCCTAACCCGAACCAAAACCCTAACCCTAACCCTAAACCTAACCCAAACCCTAAACCTAACCCTAACACTACTCCTAAACCAAACCCTAAATCTATCCCTAACCCTAAACATAATCCTAACTCTAACCCTAACCCTAACCCTAACCCAAACCCTAACACTAACTCTAAGCTTAACCCTAACACTAACACAAAACCTAACCCTAACACTAACCCTAATTCTAATTAAAACCCAAACTCTAACACTAACCCTAATCCAAACCCTTATAATAACCCTAAACCTAAACCTAACCCCTAATCCTAACCCTAACCCTAACCCAAACCCTAACCCTAACCCTAACCGAAACACTAATCCTAAACCTAACCCTAACCCTAATGCTAACCCTAAACCTAATTAAAAATCAAACCCTAACCCTAATCCTAACCCGAACCGAAAATCTAACCCTAACCCTAAACCTAACCCAAAACATAACCCACACCGAAACCCTAACCCTATCCCTAACCCTAACCCAAACCCACACCGTAAGCCTAACCCTAACCTAAACCGTAACACTAACCCTAATCCTACCCTTAAACCCTAAACCTAACCCTAACCATAACCCAAAACTAAAGAATAACCCTAACCCTAATCCTAAACCTAACCCTAACCATAACCCTAATCCAACCCATAACACTAAACCTAACTCTAACCCAAACCCTAACCTAACCCTAACCATAACCCAAACTCAAACCCTAACCCTAACCCTAACTCTAACCCAAATCCTAATCTAACCCTAAAACTAACCCTAACTCAAAACCTAACTCTAACACTAACCCAAACCCTAACCCTAACCCAAACCTAAACCATAACCCAAACACGAACCCTAATCATAACCCTCATCCTTATCCTAACCCTAACCCTAACCCTTACCCGTACCCAAACCCAAACCCTAAAACTAACCCTAATCCGAACCCAAACCGTAATCCTAATCCGAACCGTAACACTAACCCTAACCCAACCCCTAACCCTCACCCTAACTCTAACCCAAACCCGAACCCTAACCCTAACCCTAACCCAAATTCTAACCCTAACCCTAACCCTAAACTTAACCCAAAACCTAACCCTAACACTAACCCTAACCCTAACCCTAAACCTAACCATAACCCAAACCCTAACCATAAACCTAACCAAAACCTAAACCCTAAACTTTACCCTACTCGTAACTCAAACCATAACCCTAACCCAAATCCAAACCGTAAACTTTACACTAACCCTAGCCCTAACACTAACCCAAATTCAAACCTAAGCCTAACCCTAACCCTAACTGAAACCCTAACCATAACCCTAACCCAAACCCAAACCCTAACCCGAACCCTAACCCGAACCCTAACCCTAACCCTAACCCTAACCCAAACCCTAACCCTCACCCTAACCCTAACCTTAACACTAACCCTAATTCTAAACCTAACCCTAACCTTAACCCTAACCCTAACCCTAATCCTAACCCTAACCGTAACCCTAACCCTAACCCTAACCCAAACCCTAACCCTAACCCTAATCCTAACCCAAACGCTAACCCTAACCCTAACCCTAACCCTAAACCAAATCCTAACCCTAACCCTAACCCAAACCCTAACCCTAACCCTAACCCTAACCCTAACACAAACCCTAATCCTAACCCTAATCCTAACCCTAATGCTAACCCTAAACCTAACCCTAACCCTAACCCTAACCCTAACCCTCACCCTAAATCTAACCCAAACCCTAACCTAACCCTAAAACTAACCCTAACCCTAACCCTAACACTAACCCTAACCCTAACCCTAACCCTAACCCTAACTCTAACCCTAACCCTCATGCTAACCCTAACCCTAACCCTAATCCTAGTCCTAACCCTAACCCTAACCCTAAACCTAAACCTAACCTTAACCCTTACCCAAACCCAAACTCGAAACCTAAATCTAATCGGAACACTAACCCTAACCCTAATCCTAACCCTAACCATAACCATAAACCTAATCCTAGTCCTAACGCTAACCCTAACCCTAACGCTAAACCTAACCTTAACCCTTACCCAAACCCAAACTCTAAACCTAACTCTAATCAGAACCCTAACCCTAACCCTAATCCTAACCCTAACCCTAACCATAACCCTAATCCAACACCTCACCCTAACCCTAACTCTAACCAAAACCCTAACCTAACCCTAACTCTAAACCAAACCCAAACCCTAACCCTAACCCTAACTCTAACCCAAACCCTAACCTAACCCTAAACCTAACCCTAACTCAAACCCTAACTCTAACACTAACCCAAACCCTAACCCTAACCCTAACCCAAACCATAACCCAAATAATAACCCTAATCCTAACCCTAACGCTAACCCTCATCCTTATCCTAACCCTAACCCTAACCCTAACCCTAACCTTAACACTAACCCTAATTCTAATCCTAACCCTAACCCTAACCCTAACCCTAACCCTAACCCAAACCCAAAAACTAATCTTAACACAAACCCTAACCCTAATCCTAACCCTAACCGTAACCCTAACCCTAACCCTAACCCAAACCCTAACCCTAACCCTAACCCTAACCCTAACCCAAACCCTAACCTTAACTGAAACACTTATCCTAAACCTAACCCTAACCCTAATGCTAACCCTAAACCTAATTCAAACTCAAACCCTAACCCTAATCCTAACCCTAACCCTAACTCTAACCCTAACCCTAACCCTAACCCTAAACCTAACCCAAAACATAACCCAAACCGAAAACCTAACGCTAACCCTAACCCTAACCCTAACCCTAACCCTAACCCTAACCCTAACCCTCATGCTAACCCTAACCCTAACCCTAATCCTAGAACTAACCCTAACCCTAACCCTAACCCTAAACCTAACCTTAACCCTTACCCAAACCAAAACTCGAAACCTAACTCTAATCGGAACCCTAACCCTAACCCTAATCCTAACCCTAACCATAACCATAACCCTAATCCTAGTCCTAACCCTAACCCTAACCCTAACGCTAAACCTAACCTTAACCCTTACCCAAACCCAAACTCTAAACCTAACTCTAATCGGAACCCTAACCCTAACCCTAACCCTAACCCTAACCCTAACCATAACCCTAATCCAACACCTCACCCTAACCCTAACTCTAACCCAAACCCTAACCTAACCCTAACTCTAAACCAAACCCAAACCCTAACCCTAACCCTAACTCTAACCCAAACCCTAACCTAATCCTAAACCTAACCCTAACTCAAACCCTAACTCTAACACTAACCCAAACCCTAACCCTAACCCTAACCCAAACCATAACCCAAATAATAACCCTAATCCTAACCCTAACGCTAACCCTCATCCTTATCCTAACCCTAACCCTAACCCTAACCTTAACACTAACCCTAATTCTAATCCTAACCCTAACCCTAACCCTAACCCTAACCCAAACCCAAAAACTAATCTTAAAACAAACCCTAACCCTAATCCTAACCCTAACCGTAACCCTAACCCTAACCCTAACCCAAACCCTAACCCTAACCCTAACCCTAACCCAAACCCTAACCCTAACCTTAACTGAAACACTTATCCTAAACCTAACCCTAACCCTAATGCTAACCCTAAACCTAATTCAAACTCAAACCCTAACCCTAATCCTAACCCTAACCCTAACTCTAACCCTAACCCTAACCCTAACCCTAAACCTAACCCAAAACATAACCCAAACCGAAAACCTAACGCTAACCCTAACCCTAACCCTAATCCTAACCCTAACCCTAACCCTAATCCTAGTCCTAACCCTAAACCTAACCCTAAACCTAACACTAACCTTAACCGTTACTCAAACCCAAACTCTAAACCTAACTCTAATCGGAACCCTAACCCTAACCCTAATGCTAACCCTAACACTAACCCTAACCTTCACCCTAACCCTAACCCTACCCCAAAACCTAACCGTAACAGTAACCATAATCTTAACACTAACCATAACCCTAACACTAACCAAGATTCAAACCTAACCCTAACCCAAACCCTAATCCTAAACCTACCCCTAACCCTAACCCAAAACCTAAACCTAACCCTAATCCTAACCCTAATGCTAACCCTAAACCTAACTCAAACTCAAACCCTAACCCAAAACCAAACCCTAACCCTAACCCTAAACTTAACCCAAACCCTAACCCTAACCCTAACCATAACCCTAACCCTAACTCAAACCCTAACACTAACCCAACCCGAACGCAAACCCTAACCCTAACCCGAAACTTAACCGAAAACCTAAACCTGACCGTAATCCTAAACCAAACCCTAACCCTAACACTAACCCTAAGCCTAACCCGAACCCAAACGCTAACCCTAACCCTAACCCTAACCCTAACCCTAACCCTAACCCTAACCCTAATCCTAGTCCTAACCCTAACCCTAACCCTAACCCTAACCCTTACCTTAACCCTTCCCAAAACCCTAACTCTAAACCTAACTCTAATCGGAACCCTAACCCTAAACCTAATCCTAACCCTAACCCTAACCATAACCCTAATCCAACACCTCCTCCTAACCCTAACTCTAACCCAAACCCTAACCTAACCCTAACTCTAAACCAAACCCAAACCCTAACCCTAACCCTAACTCTAATTCAAACCCTAACCTAACCCTAAACCTAACGCTAACTCAAACCCTAACTCTAACACTAACCCAAACCCTAACCCTAACCCTAACCCAAACCATAACCCAAATAATAACCCTAAACCTAACCCTAAACCTAACCCTCATCCTTATCCTAACCCTAACCCTAACCCTAACCCTAAACCTAACCCTAATTCTAACACTAACCCTAACCTTAACCGAAAACCTAACCCTAACCCTAACCCTAACCATAATCTTAACACTAACCCTAACCCTAACACTAACCCAGATTCAAACCTAACCCTAACCCAAACCCTAACCCTAACCCTAACCCTAACCGTAAACCTAACCCTAACCCAACCCCTAACCCTCACCATAACTCTAACCAAAATCCGATCCCTAACCCTAACCCTAACCCAGATCCTAACCCTAACACTAACCCTAACCCTAACCCAAACCCTAACCCTAACCCAAACCCTAACCCAAACCCAAATCCTAACCCTAACCCTAAAGCTAACCCTAACCATAACCCTAACCCTAATCCTAACGCTAAACCTAACCATAACCCTAACCCTAACCCTAAACCTAACCAAACCTAAAGCCTAACCCTAACCCTATCCCTAAACCCTAACCCTAATACTAACCCTAACCATAACCGAAACCTAAACCCAAACCCTAACCCTAATCCTAACCCTACCCCTAACCCTAATCCTAGTCCTAACCCTAACCCTAACCCTAACCCTAACCTGAACCCTTACCCAAACCCAAACTCTAAACCTAACTCTAATCGGAACCCTAACCCTAATCCTAATCCTAACCCTAACCCTAACCATAACCCTAATCCAACACCTCAACCTAACCCTAACTCTAACCCAAACCCTAACCTAAAACTAACTCTAAAACAAACCCAAACCCTAAACCTCACCCTAAATATAACCCAAACCCTAACCTAACCCTAAAACTAACCCTAACTCAAACCCTAACTCTAACAATAACCCAAACCCTAACCCTAACCATAACGCAAACCATAACCCAAATAATAACCCTAATCCTAACCCTAACCCTAACCCTCATCCTTATCCTAACCCTAACCCTAACCCTAACCCTAACCCTAATTCTAACCCTAACCCTAACCCTAACCCTAAACCTAACCC
>CM069532.1:87244687-87249687 GCA_035773235.1 Eospalax fontanierii | reverse complement strand
CACTAACAAAAACCATAACCCAAATAATAACACTAATCCTAACCCTAACCCTAACCCTCATCCTTATCCTAACCCTAACCCTAACCCTAACCCTAACCCTAACCCAACCCCTAACACTAACCCTAACCCTATCCCTAACCCTAAATCAAATCCTAACCCTAACCCTAACCCTAACCTCATCCCAATCCCTAACCCTAACCCTACCCCTAACTGCAACACTAATCCTAAACCTAACCCTAACCCTAATGCTAACACTAAACCTAATTCAAACTCAAACCCTAACCCTATTCCTAATCCGAACCCAAACCCTAACCCTAACCCTAAACTTAACCCAAAACATAACCCAAACCGAAACCCTAACCCTAAATCTAACCTTAACCCTAAACCCTAACACTAACACTAACCCTAAACATAACCTAAACCTGAACCCACACCCTAACCCTAATCCTAACCCTAACCCTAACCCTAATCCTAGTCCTAAACCTAACCCTAACCCTAACCCTAACCCTAACCTTAACCCTTACCCAAACCCAAACTCTAAACCTAACTCTAATCGGAACCCTAACTGTAACCCTAATTCTAACCCTAACCCTAACCCTAACCCTAACCCAAAACCTAACCCTAACCGTAACCATAATCTTAACACTAACCATAACCCTAACACTAACCAAGATTCAAACCAACCCTAACCCAAACCCTAACCCTAAACCTACCCCTAACCCTAACCCAAACCCTAACCCTAACCCTAATCCTAACCCTAATGCTAACCCTAAACCTAACTCAAACTCAAACCCTAACCCAAAACCAAACCCTAACCCTAACCCTAAACTTAACCCAAACCCTAACCCTAACCCTAACCATAACCCTAACCCTAACTAAAACCCTAACACTAACCCAACCCGAACGCAAACCCTAACCCTAACCCGAAACTTAACGGAAAACCTAAACCTAACCGTAATCCTAAACCAAACCCTAACCCTAACACTAACCCTAAGCCTAACCCTAACCCAAACGCTAACCCTAACCCTAACCCTAACCCTAACCCTCCCCCTAACCCTAACTCTAATCCTAGTCCTACTCCTAACCATAACCCTAACCCTAACCCTTACCTTAACCCTTCCCCAAAACCTAAATCTAAACCTAACTCTAATCGAAACCCTAACCCTAAACCTAATCCTAACCCTAACCCTAACCATAACCCTAATCCAACACCTCCTCCTAACCCTAACTCTAACCCAAACCCTAACCTAACCCTAACTCTAAACCAAACCCAAACCCTAACCCTAACCCTAACTCTAACCCAAACCCTAACCTAACCCTAAAACTAACGCTAACTCAAACCCTAACTCTAACACTAACCCAAACCCTAACCCTAACCCTAACTCAAACCATAACCCAAATAATAACCCTAAACCTAACCCTAACCCTAACCCTCATCCTTATCCTAACCCTAACCCTAACCCTAACCCTAAACCTAACCCTAATTCTAACACTAACCCTAACCTTAACCGAAAACCTAACCCTAACCCTAACCCTAACCATAATCTTAACACTAACCCTAACCCTAACACTAACCCAGATTCAAACCAAACCCTAACCCAAACCCTAACCCTAACTCTAACCCTAACCGTAAACCTAACCCTAACCCAACCCCTAACCCTCACCATAACTCTAACCCAAATCCGATCCCTAACCCTAACCCTAACCCAAATCCTAACCCTAACACTAACCCTAACCCTAACCCAAACCCTAACCCTAACCCAAACCCTAACCCAAACCCAAATCCTAACCCTAACCCTAAAGCTAACCCTAACCATAACCCTAACCCTAATCCTAACGCTAAACCTAACCATAACCTTAACCCTAACCCTAAACCTAACCAAACCTAAAGCCTAACCCATACCCTAATCTTAACAATAACCCTAACACTAACCCTAACCAAAAACCTAAACCCTAACGCTACTCCTAACCCTAACCCTAACCCTAACCCAAACCCAAACCCTAATTTTAATACAAACCCTAACCCCAATCCTAACTCTAACCCTAACCTTAACCCAAACCCGAATCCTAAACCTAACCCTAACCCAAACACTAACCCTAACCCTAACCCTAACCAAAACCCTAAACCTAACCCTAATCCTAACCCTAATGCTAACCCTAAACCTAACTCTAACACTAACCCAAGTCCTAACCCTAACCCTAACCCTAAACTAAGCCTAACCCAAACCCTAATCCTAAACCTAACCCTAACCCAAACCCTAACCCTAACCCTAACCCTAACCAAAACCCTAAACCTAACCCTAATCCTAACCCTAATGCTAACCCTAAACCTAACCCAAAACATAACCCAAACCGAAACCCTCTCCCTAAATCTAACCCTATCCCTAAACCCTAACCCTAACACTAACCCTAACCATAACCGAAACCTAAACCCAAACCCTAACCCTAATCCTAACCCTACCCCTAACCCTAATCCTAGTCCTAACCCTAACCCTAACCCTAACCCTAACCTGAACCCTTACCCAAACCCAAACTCTAAACCTAACTCTAATCGGAACCCTAACCCTAACCCTAATCCTAACCCTAACCCTAACCATAACCCTAATCCAACACCTCAACCTAATCCTAAATCTAACACTAATCCTAACCTAAAACTAACTCTAAACCAAACCCAAACCCTAAACCTCACCCTAAATATAACCCAAACCCTAACCTAACCCTAAAACTAACCCTAACTCAAACCCTAACTCTAACAATAACCCAAACCCTAACCCTAACCATAACGCAAACCATAACCCAAATAATAACCCTAATCCTAACCCTAACCCTAACCCTCATCCTTATCCTAACCCTAACCCTAACCCTAACCCTAACCCTAACCCTAACCCTAATTCTAACCCTAACCCTAACCCTAACAATAAACCTAACCCTAACCCAAACCCTAACCCTAACCCTAATTGTAAACCTAATGCTAACCCTAAACCTAACTCAAACTCAAACCATAACCCTAAGCCTAACCCTAACCCTAACCCTAACCATAACCATAACCCTAATCCAACGCCTCAACCTAACCCTAACTCTAACCCAAACCCTAACCTAACCCTAACTCTAAACCAAACCCAAACCCTCACCCTAACCCTAACTCTCACCCAAACCCTAACATAACCCTAAACCTAACCCTAACTCAAACCCTAACTCTAACACTAACCCAAACCCTAACCCTAACACTAACAAAAACCATAACCCAAATAATAACACTAATCCTAACCCTAAACCTAACCCTCATCCTTATCCTAACCCTAACCCTAACCCTAACCCAAACCCAAACCCTAATCTTAACACAAACCCTAACCCTAATCCTAACTCTAACACTAACCCTAACACAAACCCTAACCCTAACTCTAACCCTAACCCAAACCCTAACCCTAATCCTAACCCAAACCCTAAACCTAACCCTAATCCTAACCCTAATGCTAACCCTAAACCTAACCCTAACACTAACCCTAGTCCTAACCCTAACCCTAACCCAACCCCTAACACTAACCCTAACCCTATCCCTAACCCTAAATCAAATCCTAACCCTAACCCTAACCCTAACCTGATCCCAATCCCTAACACTAACCCTACCCCTAACTGCAACACTAATCCTAAACCTAACTCTAACCCTAATGCTAACACTAAACCTAATTCAAACTCAAACCCTAACCCTATTCCTAATCCGAACCCAAACCCTAACCCTAACCCTAAACTTAACCCAAAACATAAACCAAACCGAAACCCTAACCCTAAATCTAACCTTAACCCTAAACCCTAACACTAACACTAACCCTAAACATAACCTAAACCTAAACCCACACCCTAACCCTAATCCTAACCCTAACCCTAACCCTAATCCTAGTCCTAAACCTAACCCTAACCCTAACCCTAACCCTAACCTTAACCCTTACCCAAACCCAAACTCTAAACCTAACTCTAATCGGAACCCTAACTGTAACCCTAATCCTAACCCTAACCCTAACCATAACCCTAATCCAACACCTCACCCTAACCCTAACTCTAACCCAATCCCTAACCTAAAACTAACTCTAAACCAAACCCAAAACCTAACCCTAACCCTAATTTTAACCCAAACTCTAACCTAACAGTAAACCTAACCTTAACTCAAACCCTAACTCTAACACTAACCCAAACCCTAACTCTAACCCTAACCCAAACCTTGTCCCAAATAATAACCCTAATCCTAACCCTAACCCTAACCCTCATGCTTATCCTTACCCTAACCCTAACCCTAACCCTAATTCTAACCCTAACCCTAACACTCACCCAGATTCAAACCTAACCCTAACCCAAACCCTAATCCTAACCCTAACCCAGACCCTAACCCTAACCCTAATCCTAACCCTAATGCTAACCCTAAACCTAACTCAAACTCAAACTCTAACCCTAAGCCTAACCCTAACCCAAACCCTAAACCTAACCCTAACCCTAACACTAACCCTAACTAAAACCCTAACACTAACCCAACCCGAACACAAAACCTACCCCTAACCCGAAACTTAACCAAAAACTTAAACCTAACTGTAATCCTAAACCTAACCCTAACCCTAACCCTAAACCTAAACATCATCCTTTTCCTAACCCTAACCCTAACCCTAACCCTAACCCTAACCCTAATTCTAACCCTAACCCTAACCCTAACCCTAACCCAAAACCTAACCCTAACCCTAACCCTAAACATAATCTTAACACTAACCATAACCCTAACACTAACCCAGATTCAAACCTAACCCTAACCCAAACCCTAACCCTAACCCTAAGCCTAAACCTAACCTAAACCCTAACCCTAACCCTAATCCTAACCCTAATGCTAACCCTAAACCTAACCCTAACACTAACCCTAGTCCTAACCCTAACCCTAACCCAAACCCTAACACTAAGCCTAACCCTAACCCTAACCCTAAGTCAAAGCCTAAGCCTAAGCCTAACCCTAGCCCGAACCC
>CM069532.1:87229687-87239687 GCA_035773235.1 Eospalax fontanierii | reverse complement strand
ACCCTAACCCTAACCCTAACCCTAACCCTAAACCAAACCATAACCCAAACCCTAACCATAAACCTAACCCAAACCTAAACCCTAAACTTTACCCTAATCGTAACTCAAACCCTAACCCTAACCCAAATCCAAACCGTAAACTTTACACTAACCCTAGCCCTAACACTAACCCAAATTCAAACCTAAGCCTAACCCTAACCCAAACCCTAACGCTAATCCTAACCCTAACCCTAACCCTAACCCTAACCCAAACCCTAACCCTAACCCTAACATTAACCCTAAGCGAAAACCTAAACCTAACCCTACTCCAAACCCTAACCCTAACCCTTACCCTTACCCAAACCCAAACCCTAAAACTAACCCTAATCCAAACACTAACCCTAACCCTAATACTAACCGTAACCCTAACCCTAACCCAACCCCTAACATTCACCATAACTCTAACCCAAATCCGACTCTAACCCTAACCCTAACCCAAATCCTAACCCGAAACCTAACCCTAACCCTAACCCAAACCCTAACCCTAACCCAAACCCTAACCCAAACCCAAACCCTAACCCTAACCATAACACCAACCCTAACCATGACCCTAACCCTAACCCTAATGCTAAACCTAACCCTAACCCTAACCCTAACCCTAAACCTAACCAAACCTAAACCCTAACCCAAACCCTAATCCTATCACTAACCCTAACACTAACCCTAACCAAAAACCTACACCCTAACCCTACTCCTAACGCTAACCCTAACCGTAACACAAACCCTAACCCTAAACGTAACCTTAACCCAAACCCTAACCCTAACCTTAACCCAAACCCAAACCCTAATCTTAACACAAACCCTAACCCTAATCCTAACCCTAACCCTAACCCTAACCCAAACGCTAACGCTAACCCTAACCCTAACCCAAACCTTAACCCTAAATCTAACCCTAACCCTAACCAAAACCCAAACCCTAAACCTAACCCTAACTGAAACACTAATTATAAACCTAACCCTAACCCTAACCCTAACCCTAAACCTAACCCAAAACATAA
The DNA here is from genome assembly GCA_035773235.1 of Eospalax fontanierii. Classification (NCBI taxonomy): domain Eukaryota; kingdom Metazoa; phylum Chordata; class Mammalia; order Rodentia; family Spalacidae; genus Eospalax; species Eospalax fontanierii. The sequence goes on along the minus strand of CM069532.1, from coordinate 87,238,650 downwards.
CCCAAACCGAAACCCTTACCCTAAACCTAACCCTAACCCTAAACCCTAACCCTAACACTTACCCTAACCATAACCCAAACCTAAAACCAAACCCTAATCCAAACCCTAACCCTAACCCTAATCCTAGTCCTAACCCTAAACCTAAAACTAACCCTAACCCTAAACCTAACCTTAACCCTTTCCCAAACCCAAACTCTAAACCTAACTCTAATCGGAACCCTAACCCTAACCTTAATCCTAACCCTAACCCTAACCATAACCCTAATCCTAGTCCTAACCCTAACCCTAACCCTAACCCTAACCCTAACCTTCATCCTTATCCTAACCCTAACCCTAACCCTAACCTTAACACTAACCCTAATTGTAAACCTAACCCTAACCCTAACCCTAACCCTAACCCTAACCCTAAGCCAAACCCAAACCCTAATCTTAACTCAAACCCTAACCCTAATCCTAACCCTAACCGTAACCCTAACCCTAACCCTAACCCAAACCCTAACCCTAACCCTAATCCTAACCCAAACCCTAACCCTAACCCTAACCCTAACTCAAACCCTAACCATAACCCTAACCCTAACCCAAACCCTAACCCTAACCCTAACCCTAACCCAAACCCTAACCCTAACCCTAACCCTAACCCTAACCGAAACCCTAACCCTAACCCTAACCCTAACCCTACCCTTAACACTAACCCTAATTCTAAACCTAACCCTAACCTTAACCCTAACCCTTACCCTAATCCTAACCCTAACTGTAACCCTAACCATAAGCCTAACCCAAACCCTAACCCTAACCCTAATCCTAACCCAAACCCTAACCCTAACCCTAACCCTTACCCAAACCCTAACCCTAACCCTACCCCTAACCCAAACCCTAACCCTAACCCTAACCCTAACCCTAACCCTAACACAAACCCTAACCCTAACCCTAATCCTAACCCTAATGCTAACCCTAAACCTAACCCTAACACTAACCCTAGTCTTAACCCTAACCAACCCAAACCCTAACACTAACCCTAACCCTAACCCTAACCCTAAATCAAACCCTAACCCTCACCCTAACCCTAACCCTAACCCTAACTAAAACACTTATCCTAAACCTAACCCTAACCCTAATGCTAACCCTAAACGTAATTCAAACTCAAACCATAACCCTAATCCTAACCCTAACCCTAACCCTAACCCTAACCCTAACCCTAACCCTAAACCTAACCCAAAACATAACAAAAACCGAAACCCTAACCCTAACCCTAACCCTAACCCTAATCCTAACCCTAACCCTAAACCTAATCCTAGTACTAACCCTAACCCTAACCCTAACCCTAACCTTAACCCTTACCCAAACCCAAACTCTAAACCTAACTCTAATCGGAACCCTAACCCTAACCCTAACCCTAACCCTAACCGAAAAACTAATCCTAAACCTAACCCTAACCCTAATGCTAACCCTAAACCTAATTCAAACTCAAACCCTAACCCTAATCCTAACCTGAACCGAAACCCTAACCCTAACCCTAACCCTAACCCAAACCCTAACACTAACCCTAATCCTACCCTTAAACCCTAACCCTAACCCTAACCATAAACCAAACCTAAAGCCTAACCCTAACCATAACCCTAATCCAACCCCTAACCCTAACCCTAACTCTAACATAAACCCTAACTTAACCCTAACCCTAACCCTAATCCTAGTCCTAACCCTAACCCTAACCCTAACCCTAAACCTAACCTTAACCCTTACCCAAACCCAAACTCTAAACCTAACTCTAATCGGAACCCTAACCGTAACCCTAATCCTAACCCTAACACTAACCATAACCCTAATCCAAAACCTCACCCTAACCCTAACTCTAACCCAAACCCTAACCAAACCCTAACTCTAAACCAAACCCAAACCATAACCCTAACCCTAACTCTAACCAAAACCCTAACCTAACCCTAAACCTAACCCTAACTCTAACACTAACCCAAATCCTAACCCTAACCCTAACCCAAACCATAACCCAAATAATAACCCTAATCCTAACCCTAACCCTAACCCTCATCCTTATCCTAACCCTAACCCTAACCCTAACCTTAACACTAGCCCTAATTCTAAACCTAACCCTAACCTTAACCCTAACCCTAACCCAAAACCAAACCCTAATCTTAACACAAACCCTAACCCTAATCCTAACCCTAACCGTAACCCTAACTCTAAAGCTAACCCAAACCCTAACCCTAACCCTAATCCTAACCCAAATCCTAACCGTAACCCTAACCCTAACCCTAACCCAAACCCTAACCCTAACCCTAACCCTAACCCAAACCCTAACCCTAACCCTAACCCTAACACAAACCCTAACCCTAACCCTAATCCTAACCCTAATGCTAACCCTAAACCTAACCCTAACACTAACCCTAGTCCTAACCCTAACCCTAACCCAAACCCTAACACTAACCCTAACCCTAACCCTAACTCTAAATCAAACGCTAAACCTAACCCTAACCCTAACCCAAACCCAAACCCTAATCTTAACACAAACCCTAACCCTAATCCTAACCCTAACTGTAACCCTAACCCTAACCCTAACCCAAACCCTAACCCTAACCCTAATCCTAACCCAAACCCTAATCTAATCCTAACCCTAACCCTAACCCAAACCCTAACCCTAACCCTAACCCTAACCCTAACCCAAACCCTAACCCTAACCCTAACCCTACCCCTAACCCTAACCCTAACTCTAACTCAAACCCTAACCGTAACCCTAACCCGAACCCAAACCCAAACCCTAAACCTAACCCTAAACCAAACCCAAACCCTAAACCTAACCCTAACACTACTAATAAACCAAACCCTAAATCTAACCCTAACCCTAAACCTAATCCTAACTCTAAACCTCACCCTAACCCTAACCCAAACCCTAACACTAACACTAAGCTTAACCCTAACACTAACACAAAACCTAACCCTAACAATAACCCTAATTCTAACTAAAACCCAAACCCTAACAAAACCCTAACCCAAACCCTAATAATAACCCTAAACCTAAACCTAACCCCTCATCCTAACCCTAACCCTAACCCAAACCCTAACCCTAACCCTAACCCCAACCGAAACACTAATCCTAAACCTTACCCTAACCCTAATGTTAACCCTAAACCTAATTCAAACTCAAACCATAACCCTAATCCTAACCCGAACCGAAACCCTAACCCTAACCCTAAACCTAACCCAAAACTTAACCCACACCGAAACCCTAACCCTAACCCTAACCCTAACCAAAACCCACACCGTAAGCCTAACCCTAACCCAAAACCTAACACTAACCCTAATCCTACACTTAAACCCTAACCCTAACCCTAACCATAAACCAAACCTAAAGCCTAACCCTAACCCTAATCCTAAAACTATCCCTAACCATAACCCTAATCCAACCCATAACCCTAAACCTAACTCTAACCCAAACCTAACCTAAACCTAAACCTAACCAAACTTAAACCCTAACCCATACCCTCATCCTAACACTAACCCTAACACTAACCCTAACCGAAAACCTAAACCCTAACCCTACTCCTAACCCTAACCCTATCCCTAACACAAACGCAAACCCTAAACCTAACCTTAACCCAAACCCAAACCCTAATCTTAACACAAACCCTAACCCTAACACTAACCCAAACCCTAACCCTAACCCTAACCCAAAACATAACCCAAACCTAAACCCTAACCCTAAATCTAATCCTAACCCTAAACCCTAACCCTAACACTAATCCTAACCATAACCCAAACCTAAACCCAAACCCCAACCCTAAGCCTAACCCTAACCCTAACCCTAATCCTACTCCCAACCCTAACCCTCACCCTAACCCTAACCTGAACCCTTACCCAAACCCAAACTCTAAACCTAACTCTAATCGGCACCCTAACCCTAACCCTAACCCTAACCCTAACCCTCACCCTAACCGTAACCCTAACCCTAACCCTAACCCAAACCCTAACCCTAACCCTAATCCTAACCCAAACCCTAACCCTAACCCTATCCCTAACTCAAACCCTAACCATAACCCTAACCCTAACCCAAACCCTAACCCTAACCCTAACCCTAACCCAAACCCTAACCCTACCCTAACCCTAACCCTAAACCTAACCGAAACCATAACCCTAACCCTAACCCTAACCCTAACAATAACCCTAACCCTAACCTTAACACTAACCCTAAATCTAAACCTAACCCTAACCTTAACCCTAACCCTAACCCTAAATCTAACCCTAACCGTAACCCTATCCCTAACCCTAACCCAAACCCTAAAACTAACCCTAATCCTAACCCAAACCCTAACCCTAACCCTAACCCTAACCCTAAACCAAACCCTAACCCTAACCCTAAACCAAACCCAAAACCAAACCCTAACCCTAACCCTAACCCAAACCCTAACCCTAACCCTAACCCTAACTCAAACCCTAACCATAACCCAAAACCTAACCCAAACCCTAACCCTAACCCTAACCCTAACCCAAACCCTAACCCTACCCTAACCCTAACCCTAAACCTAACCGAAACCATAACCCTAACCCTAACCCTAACCCTAACAATAACCCTAACCCTAACATTAACACTAACCCTAATTCTAAACCTAACCCTAACCTTAACCCTAACCCTAACCCTAATCCTAACCCTAACCGTAACCCTAACCCTAACCCTAACCCAAACCCTAACCCTAACCCTAATCCTAACCCAAACCCTAACCCTAACCCTAACCCTAACCCTAACCCAAACCCTAACCCTAACCCTAACCCTAACCCAAACCCTAACCCTACCCCTAAACCTAACCCTAACACAAACCCTAACCCTAACCCTAATCCTAACCCTAATGCTAACCCTAAACCTAACCCTAACACTAACCCTAGTCTTAACCCTAACGAACCCAAACCCTAACACTAACCCTAACCCTAACCCTAACCCTAAATCAAACCCTAACCCTCACCCTAACCCTAACCCTAACCCTAACTGAAACACTTATCCTAAACCTAACCCTAACCCTAATGCTAACCCTAAACGTAATTCAAACTCAAACCCTAACCCTAATCCTAACCCTAACCCTAACCCTAACCCTAACCCTAACCCTAAACCTAACCCAAAACATAACAAAAACCGAAACCCTAACCCTAACCCTAACCATAACCCTAATCCTAACCCTAACCCTAACCCTAAACCTAATCCTAGTACTAACCCTAACCCTAACCCTAACCCTAACCCTAACCTTAACCCTTACCCAAACCCAAACTCTAAACCTAACTCTAATCGGAACCCTAATCCTAATCCTAACCCTAACCCTAACCGAAACACTAATCCTAAACCTAACCCTAACCCTAATGCTAACCCTAAACCTAATTCAAACTCAAACCCTAACCCTAATCCTAACCTGAACCGAAACCCTAACCCTAACCCTAACCTTAACCCAAACCCACACCGTAACCCTAACCCTAACCCAAACCCTAACACTAACCCTAATCCTACCCTTAAACCCTAACCCTAACCCTAACCATAAACCAAACCTAAAGCCTAACCCTAACCATAACCCTAATCCAACCCCTAACCCTAACCCTAACTCTAACATAAACCCTAACTTAACCCTAACCCTAACCCTAATCCTAGTCCTCACCCTACACCTAACCCTAACCCTAAACCTAAACTTAACCCTTACCCAAACCCAAACTCTAAACCTAACTCTAATTGGAACCCTAACCCTAACCCTAATCCTAACCGTAACCCTAACCCTAAACCTAACCTTAACCCTTACCCAAACCCAAACTCTAAACCTAACTCTAATCGGAACCCTAACCGTAACCCTAATCCTAACCCTAACCCTAACAATAACCCTAATCCAAAACCTCACCCTAACCCTAACTCTAACCCAAACCCTAACCTAACCCTAACTCTAAACCAAACCCAAACCCTAATCCTAACCCTAACTCTAACCCAAACCCTAACCTAACCCTAAACCTAACCCTAACTTAAAACCTAACTCTAACACTAACCCAAATCCTAACCCTAACCCTAACCCAAACCATAACCCAAATAATAACCCTAATCCTAACCCTAACCCTAACCCTCATCCTTATCCTAACCCCAACCCTAACCCCAACCTTAACACTAACCCTAATTCTAAACCTAACCCTAACCTTAATCCTAACCCTAACCCAAAACCAAACCTTAATCTTAACACAAACCCTAACCCTAATCCTAACCCTAACCGTAACCCTACCCTAAAGGTAACCCAAACCCTAACCCTAACCCTAATCCTAACCCAAATCCTAACCCTAACCCTAACCCTAACCCTAACCCTAACCCAAACCCTAACCCTAACCCTAACCCTAACCCAAACCCTAACCCTAACCCTAACCCTAACACAAACCCTAACCCTAACCCTAATCCTAACCCTAATGCTAACCCTAAACCTAACCCTAACACTAACCCTAGTCCTAACCCTAACCCTAACCCAAACCCTAACACTAACCCTAACCCTAACCCTAACTCTAAATCAAAACCTAAACCTAACCCTAACCCTAACCCAAACCCAAACCCTAATCTTAACACAAACCCTAACCCTAATCCTAACCCTAACCGTAACCCTAACCCTAACCCTAACCCAAACCCTAACCCTAAACCTAATCCTAACCCAAACCCTAACCCTAACCCTACCCCTAACCCTAACCCTAACCCAAACCCTAACCCTAACCGTAACCCTAACCCTAACCCTAACCCAAACCCTAACCCTAACCCTAACCCTAGCCCTAACCCTAACCCTAACTCTAACTCAAACCCTAACCCTAACCCTAACCCGAACCCAAACTCAAACCCTAACCCTAACCCTAATAATAACCCTAAACCTAAACCTAACCCCTCATCCTAACCCTAACCCTAACTCAAACCCTAACCCTACCCCTAACCCTAACCGAAACACTAATCCTAAACCTTACCCTAACCCTAATGTTAACCCTAAACCTAATTGAAACTCAAACCATAACCCTAATCCTAACCCGAACCGAAACCCGAACCCTAACCCTAAACCTAACCCAAAACATAACCCACACCGAAACCCTAACCCTAACCCTAACCCTAACCAAAACCCACACCGTAAGCCTAACCCTAACCCAAAACCTAACACTAACCCTAATCCTACACTTAAACCCTAACCCTAACCATAACCATAAACCAAACCTAAAGCCTAACCCTAACCCTAATCCTAAAACTATCCCTAACCATAACCCTAATCCAACCCATAACCCTAAACCTAACTCTAACCCAAACCTAACCTAAACCTAAACCTAACCAAACTTAAAAAGTAACCCATACCCTCATCCTAACACTAACCCTAACACTAACCCTAACCGAAAACCTAAACCCTAACCCTACTCCTAACCCTAACCCTATCCCTAACACAAACCCAAACCCTAAACCTAACCTTAACCCAAAACCTAACCCTAACCTTAACCCAAACCCAAACCCTAATCTTAACACAAACCCTAACCCTAACACTAACCCAAACCCTAACCCTAACCCTAACACAAAACATAACCCAAACCGAAACCCTAACCCTAAATCTAATCCTAACCCTAAACCCTAACCCTAACACTAACCCTAACCATAACCCAAACCTAAACCCAAATCCTAACCGTAATCCTAACCCTAACTTTAACCCTAATCCTAGTCCTAACCCTAACCCTAACCCTAACCCTAACCCTAACCTGAACCCTTACCCAAACCCAAACTCTAAACCTAACTCTTATCATAACCCTAACCCTAACACTAATCCTAACGCTAACCCTAACCATAACCCTAATCCAACACCTTACCCTAACCCTAAGTCTAACCCAAACCCTAACCTAACCCTAACTCTAAACCAAACCCAAACCCTAACCTAACCCTAACTCTAACCCAAACCCTAACCTAACCCTAAACCTAACCCTAACTCAAACCCTAACTCTAACACTAACCTAAAACCTAACCCTAACCCTAACCCAAACCATAACCCAAATAATAACCCTAATCCTAACCCTAACCCTAACCCTAACCCTAACCCTAACCCTAACCCTAACCCTAACCCTTACCCAAACCCAAACTCTAAACCTAACTCTAATCGGAACCCTAACCCTAACCCTAACCCTAACCCTAACCCTAACCCTAACCGTAACCCTAACCCTAACCCTAACCCTAACCCTAACCCTAACCCTAACCCTAACCCTAACCCTAACCTTAACCCTAACCCTAACCCAAAACCAAACCCTAATCTTAACACAAACCCTAACCCTAATCCTAACCCTAACCGTAACCCTAACTCTAAAGCTAACCCAAACCCTAACCCTAACCCTAATCCTAACCCAAATCCTAACCGTAACCCTAACCCTAACCCTAACCCAAACCCTAACCCTAACCCTAACCCTAACCCAAACCCTAACCCTAACCCTAACCCTAACACAAACCCTAACCCTAACCCTAATCCTAACCCTAATGCTAACCCTAAACCTAACCCTAACACTAACCCTAGTCCTAACCCTAACCCTAACCCAAACCCTAACACTAACCCTAACCCTAACCCTAACTCTAAATCAAACGCTAAACCTAACCCTAACCCTAACCCAAACCCAAACCCTAATCTTAACACAAACCCTAACCCTAATCCTAACCCTAACTGTAACCCTAACCCTAACCCTAACCCAAACCCTAACCCTAACCCTAATCCTAACCCAAACCCTAATCTAATCCTAACCCTAACCCTAACCCAAACCCTAACCCTAACCCTAACCCTAACCCTAACCCCAACCCAAACCCTAACCCTAACCCTAACCCCACCCCTAACCCTAACCCTAACTCTAACTCAAACCCTAACCGTAACCCTAACCCGAACCCAAACCCAAACCCTAAACCTAACCCTAAACCAAACCCAAACCCTAGACCTAACCCTAACACTACTAATAAA
>CM069532.1:87224687-87227187 GCA_035773235.1 Eospalax fontanierii | reverse complement strand
TAAACCTAACCCTAACCCTAATGCTAACCCTAAACCTAATTCAAACTCAAACCCTAACCCTAATCCTAACCTGAACCGAAACCCTAACCCTAACCCTAACCTTAACCCAAACCCACACCGTAACCCTAACCCTAACCCAAACCCTAACACTAACCCTAATCCTACCCTTAAACCCTAACCCTAACCCTAACCATAAACCAAACCTAAAGCCTAACCCTAACCATAACCCTAATCCAACCCCTAACCCTAACCCTAACTCTAACATAAACCCTAACTTAACCCTAACCCTAACCCTAATCCTAGTCCTCACCCTACACCTAACCCTAACCCTAAACCTAAACTTAACCCTTACCCAAACCCAAACTCTAAACCTAACTCTAATTGGAACCCTAACCCTAACCCTAATCCTAACCGTAACCCTAACCCTAAACCTAACCTTAACCCTTACCCAAACCCAAACTCTAAACCTAACTCTAATCGGAACCCTAACCGTAACCCTAATCCTAACCCTAACCCTAACAATAACCCTAATCCAAAACCTCACCCTAACCCTAACTCTAACCCAAACCCTAACCTAACCCTAACTCTAAACCAAACCCAAACCCTAACCCTAACCCTAACTCTAACCCAAACCCTAACCTAACCCTAAACCTAACCCTAACTCAAAACCTAACTCTAACACTAACCCAAATCCTAACCCTAACCCTAACCCAAACCATAACCCAAATAATAACCCTAATCCTAACCCTAACCCTAACCCTCATCCTTATCCTAACCCTAACCCTAACCCTAACCTTAACACTAACCCTAATTCTAAACCTAACCCTAACCTTAATCCTAACCCTAACCCAAAACCAAACCTTAATCTTAACACAAACCCTAACCCTAATCCTAACCCTAACCGTAACCCTACCCTAAAGGTAACCCAAACCCTAACCCTAACCCTAATCCTAACCCAAATCCTAACCCTAACCCTAACCCTAACCCTAACCCTAACCCAAACCCTAACCCTAACCCTAACCCTAACCCAAACCCTAACCCTAACCCTAACCCTAACACAAACCCTAACCCTAACCCTAATCCTAACCCTAATGCTAACCCTAAACCTAACCCTAACACTAACCCTAGTCCTAACCCTAACCCTAACCCAAACCCTAACACTAACCCTAACCCTAACCCTAACTCTAAATCAAAACCTAAACCTAACCCTAACCCAAACCCAAACCCTAATCTTAACACAAACCCTAACCCTAATCCTAACCCTAACCGTAACCCTAACCCTAACCCTAACCCAAACCCTAACCCTAAACCTAATCCTAACCCAAACCCTAACCCTAACCCTACCCCTAACCCTAACCCTAACCCAAACCCTAACCCTAACCGTAACCCTAACCCTAACCCTAACCCAAACCCTAACCCTAACCCTAACCCTACCCCTAACCCTAACCCTAACTCTAACTCAAACCCTAACCCTAACCCTAACCCGAACCCAAACTCAAACCCTAACCCTAACCCTAATAATAACCCTAAACCTAAACCTAACCCCTCATCCTAACCCTAACCCTAACTCAAACCCTAACCCTACCCCTAACCCTAACCGAAACACTAATCCTAAACCTTACCCTAACCCTAATGTTAACCCTAAACCTAATTGAAACTCAAACCATAACCCTAATCCTAACCCGAACCGAAACCCGAACCCTAACCCTAAACCTAACCCAAAACATAACCCACACCAAAACCCTAACCCTAACCCTAACCCTAACCAAAACCCACACCGTAAGCCTAACCCTAACCCAAAACCTAACACTAACCCTAATCCTACACTTAAACCCTAACCCTAACCATAACCATAAACCAAACCTAAAGCCTAACCCTAACCCTAATCCTAAAACTATCCCTAACCATAACCCTAATCCAACCCATAACCCTAAACCTAACTCTAACCCAAACCTAACCTAAACCTAAACCTAACCAAACTTAAAAAGTAACCCATACCCTCATCCTAACACTAACCCTAACACTAACCCTAACCGAAAACCTAAACCCTAACCCTACTCCTAACCCTAACCCTATCCCTAACACAAACCCAAACCCTAAACCTAACCTTAACCCAAAACCTAACCCTAACCTTAACCCAAACCCAAACCCTAATCTTAACACAAACCCTAACCCTAACACTAACCCAAACCCTAACCCTAACCCTAACACAAAACATAACCCAAACCGAAACCCTAACCCTAAATCTAATCCTAACCCTAAACCCTAACCCTAACACTAACCCTAACCATAACCCAAACCTAAACCCAAATCCTAACCGTAATCCTAACCCTAACTTTAACCCTAATCCTAGGCCTCACCCAAACCCTAACTCTAACCCTAACCCTAACCTGAACCCTTACCCAAACCCAAACTCTAAACCTAACTCTTATCATAACCCTAACCCTAACACTAATCCTAACGCTAACCCTAACCATAACCCTAATCCAACACCTTACCC
>CM069532.1:87209687-87219687 GCA_035773235.1 Eospalax fontanierii | reverse complement strand
CTAAACTTAACCGTAATCCTAAACCAAACCCTAAACCTAACAATAAACCTAATCCTAACCTTAACCCTAACCCAAACGCTAACCTATCGCTAACCCAAAATCTAAACCTAAGCCTAAACCTAACCCTAACCCTAACCCAATCCCTTATCCTAACAATAAACCTAAACTTAACCCAACCCCTAACCCCAAACCCTAACCCAAACCCTAACCCTAACCCTAACCCTAACCCTAAATCAAACCCTAAACCTAACCCTAACCCAAACGCTTACCCTAAACCTAACCCTAACCCTAAACCAAACCCTAACCCTAACCTTAACCCTAACCCTAATCCTAACCCAAACCAAAACCCTAACACGAAACCTAAGCCTAATCCACACCGAAAACGAAACAATAACCCTAAACGTAAACGTAATCCTAACCCTAACCCAAACCCAAACCCTAACCCTAAACGTAACCTTAATCCAAACCCTAACCCTAACCCTAACCCAAACCCAAACCCTAATCTTAACACAAACCCTAACCCTAACCCTAACCCTAACCCAAACCCAAACCCTGATCTTAACACAAACCCTAACCCTAATCCTAACCCTAACCCTAACCAGACCCTAACCCTAACGCTAACCCTAACCCTAACCCAAACCCTAACCCTAACCCTAACCCTAACCCAAACCCTAACCCTAACGCTAATCCTAACCCTAATGCTAACCCTAAACCTAACCCTAACACTAACCCTACTCCTAACCGTAACCCTAACCCAAACCCTAACACTAACCCTAACCCTAACCTTAACCATAAATCAAACCCTAACCCTAACCCTAACCCGAACCCAAACCCTAATCCTAACCCTAACCTTAACTGAAACACTTATCCTAAACCTAACCCTAACCCTAATGCTAACCCTAAACCTAATTCAAACTCAAACCCTAACCCTAATCCTAACGCAACCCAAACCCTAAACCTAACCCTAAAACTAACCCAAAACATAACCGAAACCGAAACCGTAACCCTAACCCTAACCCTAACCCTAACCCTAATCCTAACCCTAACCATAACCCTAACCCTAACCGTAACCCTAACCCTAACCCAACCCCTAACCCTCACCATAACTCTAACCCAAATCCGACTTTAACCCTAACCCTAACCCAAATCCTAACCCGAACCCTAACCCTAACCCTAACCCAAACCCTAACCCTAACCCAAAACCTAACCCAAACCCAAACCCTAACCCTAACCCTAAAGCTAACCCTAACCATAACCCTAACCCTAACCCTAATGCTAAACCTAACCCTAACGCTAACCCTAACCCTAACCCTAACCCTATCCCAAACCGTAACCCTAACCCTAATCCTAACCCTAATGCTAACCCTAAACCTAACCCTAACACTAACCCTAGTCTTTACCCTAACCCTAACCCAAACCCTAACAAAAACACTAACCCTAACCCTAAACCTAAATCAAAACCTAAACCTAACCCTAACCCTAACCCGAACCCAAAACCTAACCCTAACCCTAACCCTAACTGAAACACTAATCCTAAACCTAACCCTAACCCTAATGCTAACCCTAAACCTAATTCCAACTCAAACCCTAACCCTAACCCTAAACCTAACCCAAAACATAAGCCAAAACGAAACCCTAAGCTTAAACCTAACCCTAACCCTAAACCCTAACCCTAACCCTTACCCTAACCATAACCCAAACCTAAAACCAAACCCTAACCCTAATCCTAACCCTAACCCTAGCCCTAATCCTAGTCCTAACCCTAACCCTAACCCTAACCCTAAACCTAACATTAAGCCTTACCTCAACCCAAACTCTAAACCTAAGACTACTCAGAACCCTCACCGTAACCTTAATCCTAACCCTAACCCTAACCATAACCCTCACCCTAGTCCTAACCCTAACCCTAACCCTAACCCTAATCCTAATCCTAACACAAAACCTAACCCTAACCCTAATCCAAACCCTAACCCTAACCCTAACCCTAACCCTAACCCTAACCCTAACCGTAACCTTAATCCTAACCCTGACCCTAACACTAATCCTAGTCCTAACCCTAACCCTAACCCTAACCCTATCCTTAACCCTTACCTAAACCCAAACTCTAAACCTAACTCTAATCTGAACCCTAACCCTAACCCTAATCCTAACCCTAACCCTAACCATAAACCTAATCCAACACCTCACCCTAACCCTAACTCTAACCCAAACCCTAACCTAACCCTAACACTAAACCAAACCCAAACCTTTACCCTAACCCTAACTGTAACCCAAACCCTAACCTAACCCAAACCCAATCCCTAATCTTAACACAAACCCTAACCCTAACCCTAACCCTAACCCTCACCCAAACCCTAACCCTAACCATAACCCAAAACCAAACCCTAAACTTAACCCTAACCCTAACCATAACCCTAACCCAAACCCTAAACCTAAACCTAATCCTAACCCTAATGCTAACCCTAAACCTAACCCTATCACTAACCCTATTCCTAAACCTAACCCTAACCCAAACCCTAACACTAACCCTAACCTTAACCCTAACACTAAATCAAACCCTAACCCTAACCCTAAACCTAACCCGTACCCAAACCCTAACCCTAACACTAAGCCTAACTGAAACACTAATCCTAAACCTAACCCTAAACCTAATGCTAACCCTAAACCTAATTCAAACTCAAACCATAACCCTATTCCTAACCCGAACCCAAACCCTAACCCTAACCCTAAACCTAACCCAAAACATAACCCAATCCGAAACCCTAACCCTAACCCTAAACCTAACCCTAAACCCTAACCCTAACACTAACCCTAACCATAACCCAAACCTAAACCCAAACCCTAACCCTAAACCTAACACTAACCCTAACCCTAATCCTAGTCCTAACCCTAACCCTAACCCTAACCCTAACCCTAACCCTAACCTTATCCCTTACCCAAACCCAAACTCTAAACCTAAGTCTAATCAGAACCCTAACCCTAACCCTAATCCTAACCCTAACCCTAACCATAACCCTAATCCAACACCTCACCCTAACCCTAACTCTAACCCAAACCCTAACCAAACCCTAACTCTAACCCTAACCCAAACCCTAACCCTAACCCTAACCCTAACCCTAACCCAAACCCTAACTTTAACCCTAACCCTACCCCTAACCCTAACCCTAACTCTAATTCAAAACCTAACCCTAACCCTAACCCGAACCCTAACCCTAACCCTAACCCTAACCCTAACCCTAACACAAACCCTAACTGAAACACTTATCCTAAATCCAACCCTAACCCTAATGCTAACCCTAAATCTAATTCAAACTCAAAACCTAACCCTAATCCTAACCCTAACCCTAACCCTAACCCTAACCCTAACCCTAACCCTAACCCTAACCCTAAGCCTAACTGAAACACTAATCCTAAACCTAACCCTAACCCTAATGCTTACCCTAAACCTAATTCAAACTCAAACCATAACCCTATTCCTTACCCGAACCCAAACCCTAACTCTAACCATAAACCTAACCCAAAACATAACCCAAACCGAAACCCTAACCCTAACCCTAACCTTAACCCTAAAAACTAACCCTAACACTAACCCTAACCATAACCCAAAACTAAACCCAAACCCTAACCCTAATCCTAACACTAACCCTAACCCTAATCCTAGACCTAACCCTAACCCTAACCCTAACCCTAACCCTAACCTTAACCCTTACCCAAACCCAAACTCTAAACCTAACTCTAATCGGAACCCTAACCCTAACCCTAATCCTAACCCTAACCCTAACCATCACCCTAATCCAACACCTCACCCTAACCCTAACTCTAACCCAAACCGTAACCTAACCCTAACTCTAAACCAAACCCAAACCCTAATCCTAACCCTAACTCTAACCCAAACCCAAATGTAAGCCTAAACCTAACCCTAACTCAAACCCTAACTCTAACACTAACCCAAACCCTAACACCAACCCCAACCCGAACCATAACCCAAATAATAACCCTAATCCTAACCCTAACCCTAAACCTCATCCTTTTCCTAACCCTAACCCTAACCTTAACCCTAACCCTAATTCTAACCCTAACCCTAACCCTAACCCTAACCATAATCTTAACACTTACCATAACGCTAACACTAACCCAGATTCAAACCTAACCCTAACCCAAACCCTAACCCTAACCCTATGCCTAACCCTAACCCAAACCCTAACCCTAACCCTAATCCAAACCCTAATGCTAACCCTAAACCTAACTCAAACTCAAACCCTAACCCTAAGCCTAACCCTAATCCAAACCCTAACCCTTACCCTAACCCTAACCCTAACCCTAACTAAAACCCTAACACTAACCCAACCCGAACGCAAACCATAACCCTAACACGAAACTTAACCGAAAACCTAAACCTAACCGTATTCCTAAACCAAACCCTAACCCTAACACTAACCCTAACCCCAACCCTAACACAAACGCTAACCCTAACCCTAACCCAAAACCTAAACCTAACCCTAAACCTAACCCTAACCCTAACCGAATCCCTAACCCTAACCCTCAACCTAAACTTAACCCTTAACCCCGAATCCCAAACCCTAACCCAAACCCTAACCCTAACCCTAACCCTAACCCTAATCGTAGTCTAACCCTAACCCTAACCCTAACCCTAACCCTAACCCTAACTCTAACCGAACCCTAAACCTAACCCTAACTCAAACCCTAACTCTAACACTAACCCAAACCCTAACCCTAACCCAAACGCTAACCCTAACCCAAACCCTAACCCTAACCCTAACCATAACCCAAACCTAAACCCAAACCCTAACCCTAATCCTAACACTAACCCTAACCCTAACCTAGTCCTAACCCTAACCATAACCCTAACACTAACCCTAACCTTAACCCTTACCCAAACCCAAACTCTAAACCTAACTCTAATCGGAACCCTAACCCTAACCCTAATCTTAACCCTAACCCTAACCATAACCCTAATCCAACACCTCACCCTAACCCTAACTCTAACCCAAACCCTAACCTAACCCTAACTCTAAACCAAACCCAAACCCTAACCCTAACCCTAAATCTAACCCAAACCCAAATGTAAGCCTAAACCTAACCCTAACTCAAACCCTAACTCTAACACTAACCCAAACCCTAACACTTACCCTAACCCTAACCATTACCCATAGAGTAACCCTAATCCTTACACTTACCCTAAACCTCATCCTTTTCCTAACCCTACTCCTAACCCTAACCCTAACCCTAACCCTAATTCTAACCCTAACCCTAACCCTAACCCTAACCCTAACCATAATCTTAACACTAACCATAACGCTAACACTAACCCAGATTCAAACCTAACCCTAACCCAAACCCTAACCCTAACCCTAAGCCTAACCCTAACCCAAACCCTAACCCTAACCCTAATCCTAACCCTAATGCTAACCCTAAACCTAACTCAAACTCAAACGCTAACCCTAAGCCTAACCCTAATCCAAACCCTAACCCTTACCCTAACCCTAACCCTAACCCTAACTAAAACCCTAACACTAACCCAACCCGAACGCAAACCATAACCCTAACACGAAACTTAACCGAAAAAGTAAACCTAACCGTATTCCTAAACCAAACCCTAACCCTAACACTAACCCTAACCCCAACCCTAACACAAACGCTAACCCTAACCCTAACCCAAAACCTAAACCTAACCCTAAACCTAACCCTAACCGTAACCGAATCCCTAACCCTAACCCTAAACCTAAACTTAACCCTTAACCCCGAATCCCAAACCCTAACCCAAACCCTAACCCTAACCCTAACCCTAACCCTAATCGTAGTCCTAACCCTAACCCTAACCCTAACCCTAACCCTAACCCTAACTCTAACCGAACCCTAAACCTAACCCTAACTCAAACCCTAACTCTAACACTAACCCAAACCCTAACCCTAACCCTAACACAAACCATAACCCAAATAATAACCCTAATCCTAACACTAAGCCTAACCCTCAGCCTTATCCTAACCCTAACCCTAACCCTAACCCTAACCCTAATTCTAACCATAACCCTAATCCTAACAGAAAACCTAACCCTAACCCTAAACCTAACCATAATCTTAACACTAACCCTAACCCTAACACTAACCCAGATTCAAACCTAACCCTAACCCAAACCCTAACCCTAACCATAACCCTAACCCAAAACCTAACCCTAACCCTAATCCTAACCATAATGCTAACCCTAAACCTAACTCAAACTCAAACCCTAACCCTAAGCCTAACCCTAACCCAAACCCTAAACCTAACCCTAACCCTAACCCTAACCCTAACTAAAACCCTAACACTAACCCAACCCGAACGCAAACCCTAACCCTAACCCGAAACTTAACCGAAAAACTAAACTTAACCGTAATCCTAAACCAAACCCTAAACCTAACAATAAACCTAATCCTAACCTTAACCCTAACCCAAACGCTAACCTATCGCTAACCCAAAATCTAAACCTAAGCCTAAAGCTAACCCTAACCCTAACCCAATCCCTTACCCTAACAATAAACCTAAACTTAACCCAACCCCTAACCCCAAACCCTAACCCAAACCCTAACCCTAACCCTAACCCTAACCCTAAATCAAACCCTAAACCTAACCCTAACCCAAACGCTTACCCTAAACCTAACCCTAACCCTAAACCAAACCCTAACCCTAACCTTAACCCTAACCCTAATCCTAACCCAAACCAAAACCCTAACACGAAACCTAAGCCTAATCCACATCGACACCGAAACAATAACCCTAAACGTAAACGTAATCCTAACCCTAACCCAAACCCAAACCCTAACCCTAAAAGTAACCTTAATCCAAACCCTAACCCTAACCCTAACCCAAACCCAAACCCTAATCTTAACACAAACCCTAACCCTAACCCTAACCCTAACCCAAACCCAAACCCTGATCTTAACACAAACCCTAACCCTAATCCTAACCCTAACCCTAACCAGACCCTAACCCTAACGCTAACCCTAACTCTAACCCAAACCCTAACCCTAACCCTAAACCTAACCCAAACCCTAACCCTAACGCTAATCCTAACCCTAATGCTAACCCTAAACCTAACCCTAACACTAACCCTACTCCTAACCGTAACCCTAACCCAAACCCTAACACTAACCCTAACCCTAACCTTAACCCTAAATCAAACCCTAACCCTAACCCTAACCCGAACCCAAACCCTAACCCTAACCCTAACCTTAACTGAAACACTTATCCTAAACCTAACCCTAACCCTAATGCTAACCCTAAACCTAATTCAAACTCAAACCCTAACCCTAATCCTAACGCAACCCAAACCCTAAACCTAACCCTAAAACTAACCCAAAACATAACCGAAACCGAAACCGTAACCCTAAACCTAACCCTAACCCTAATCCTAACCCTAACCATAACCCTAACCCTAACCGTAACCCTAACCCTAACCCAACCCCTAACCCTCACCATAACTCTAACCCAAATCCGACTTTAACCCTAACCCTAACCCAAATCCTAACCCGAACCCTAACCCTAACCCTAACCCAAACCCTAACCCTAACCCAAACCCTAACCCAAACCCAAACCCTAACCCTAACCCTAAAGCTAACCCTAACCATAACCCTAACCCTAACCCTAATCCTAAACCTAACCCTAACCCTAACCCTTACCCTAACCCTAACCCAAACCGTAACCCTAACCCTAATCCTAACCCTAATGCTAACCCTAAACCTAACCCTAACACTAACCCTACTCTTAACCCTAACCCTAACCCAAACCCTAACAAAAACACCAACCCTAACCCTAAACCTAAATCAAAACCTAAACCTAACCCTAACCCTAACCCGAACCCAAAACCTAACCCTAACCCTAACCCTAACTGAAACACTAATCCTAAACCTAACCCTAACCCTAATGCTAACACTAAACGTAATTCCAACTCAAACCCTAACCCTAACCCTAAACCTAACCCAAAACATAAGCCAAAGCGAAACCCTAACCTTAAACCTAACCCTAACCCTAAACCCTAACCCTAACCCTTTCCCTAACCATAACCCAAGCCTAAAACCAAACCCTAACCCTAATCCTAACCCTAACCCTAGCCCTAATCCTAGTCCTAACCCTAACCCTAACCCTAACCCTAAACCTAACATTAAGCCTTACCCAAACCCAAACTCTAAACCTAAATCTAATCGGAACTCTAACCCTAACCCTAATCCTAACCCTAACCCTAACCATAACCCTAATCCTAGTCCTAACCCTAACCCTAACCCTAACCCTAACCCTAATCCTAACCCAAAACCTAACCCTAACCCTAACCCTAACCCAAACCCTAACCCTAACCCTAACCCTAACCCTAACCCTAACCCTAACCCTAACCGTAACCTTAATCCTAACCCTGGCCCTAACCTTAATCCTAGTCCTAACCCTAACCCTAACCCTAACCCTATCCTTAACCCTTACCTAAACCCAAACTCTAAACCTAACTCTAGTCTGAAGCCTAACCCTAACCCTAATCCTAACCCTAACCCTAACCATAAACCTAATCCAACACCTCACCCTAACCCTAACTCTAACCCAAACCCTAACCTAACCCTAACACTAAACCAAACCCAAACCTTAACCCTAACCCTAACTGTAACCCAAACCCTAACCTAACCCAAACCCAATCCCTAATCTTAACACAAACCCTAACCCTAACCCTAACCCTAACCCTCACCCAAACCCTAACCATAACCATAACCCAAAACCAAACCCTAAACTTAACCCTAACCCTAACCTAACCCAAACCCAATCCCTAATCTTAACACAAACCCTAACCCTAACCCTAACCCTAACCCTCACCCAAACCCTAACCATAACCATAACCCAAAACCAAACCCTAAACTTAACCCTAACCCTAACCATAACCCTAAACCAAACCCTAAACCTAAACCTAATCGTAACCCTAATGCTAACCCTAAACCTAACCCTATCACTAACCCTATTCCTAAACCTAACCCTAACCCAAACCCTAACACTAACCCTAACCTTAACCCTAACACTAAATCAAATCCTAACCCTAACCCTAAACCTAACCCGTACCCAAACCCTAACCCTAACACTAAGCCTAACTGAAACACTAATCCTAAACCTAACCCTAGCGCTAATGCTAACCCTAGACCTAATTCAAAGTCAGAGCATGACCCTGTTCCTAACCCGAGCCCAAACCCTAACCCTGACCCTAAACCTAAGCCAGAACATAACCCAAACCTAAACCCTAACCCTAACCCTAAACCTAACCCTAAACCCTAACCCTAACACTAACCCTAACCATAACCCAAACCTAAACCCAAACCCTAACCCTAAACTTAACACTAACCCTAACCCTAATCCTAGTCCTAACCCTAACCCTAACCCTAACCCTAAACCTAACCCGAACCTTATCCCTTACCCAAACCCAAACTCTAAACCTAAGTCTAATCGGAACCCTAACCCTAACCCTAATCCTAACCCTAACCCTAACCATAACCCTAATCCAACACCTCACCCTAACCCTAACTCTAACCCAAACCCTAACCAAACCCTAACTCTAAACCAAACCCAAACCCTAACCCTAACCCTAACCCTAACCGTAACCCTAATCCTAACCCTAATTCTAACCCTAACCCTAACCCTAACCCTAACCATAATCTTAACACTAACCATAACGCTAACACTAACCCAGATTCAAACCTAACCCTAACCCAAACCCTAACCCTAACCCTAAGCCTAACCCTAACCCAAACCCTAACCCTAACCCTAATCCTAACCCTAATGCTAACCCTAAACCTAACTCAAACTCAAACCCTAACCTTAAGCCTAACCCTAATCCAAACCCTAACCCTTACCCTAACCCTAACCCTAACCCTAACTAAAACCCTAACACTAACCCAACCCGAACGCAAACCATAACCCTAACACGAAACTTAACCGAAAACCTAAACCTAACCGTATTCCTAAACCAAACCCTAA
>CM069532.1:87204687-87207187 GCA_035773235.1 Eospalax fontanierii | reverse complement strand
ACAATAAACCTAAACTTAACCCAACCCCTAACCCCAAACCCTAACCCAAACCCTAACCCTAACCCTAACCCTAACCCTAAATCAAACCCTAAACCTAACCCTAACCCAAACGCTTACCCTAAACCTAACCCTAACCCTAAACCAAACCCTAACCCTAACCTTAACCCTAACCCTAATCCTAACCCAAACCAAAACCCTAACACGAAACCTAAGCCTAATCCACATCGACACCGAAACAATAACCCTAAACGTAAACGTAATCCTAACCCTAACCCAAACCCAAACCCTAACCCTAAAAGTAACCTTAATCCAAACCCTAACCCTAACCCTAACCCAAACCCAAACCCTAATCTTAACACAAACCCTAACCCTAACCCTAACCCTAACCCAAACCCACACCCTGATCTTAACACAAACCCTAACCCTAATCCTAACCCTAACCCTAACCAGACCCTAACCCTAACGCTAACCCTAACTCTAACCCAAACCCTAACCCTAACCCTAACCCTAACCCAAACCCTAACCCTAACGCTAATCCTAACCCTAATGCTAACCCTAAACCTAACCCTAACACTAACCCTACTCCTAACCGTAACCCTAACCCAAACCCTAACACTAACCCTAACCCTAACCTTAACCCTAAATCAAACCCTAACCCTAACCCTAACCCGAACCCAAACCATAACCCTAACCCTAACCTTAACTGAAACACTTATCCTAAACCTAACCCTAACCCTAATGCTAACCCTAAACCTAATTCAAACTCAAACCCTAACCCTAATCCTAACGCAACCCAAACCCTAAACCTAAACCTAAAACTAACCCAAAACATAACCGAAACCGAAACCGTAACCCTAACCCTAACCCTAACCCTAATCCTAACCCTAACCATAACCCTAACCCTAACCGTAACCCTAACCCTAACCCAACCCCTAACCCTCACCATAACTCTAACCCAAATCCGACTTTAACCCTAACCCTAACCCAAATCCTAACCCGAACCCTAACCCTAACCCTAACCCAAACCCTAACCCTAACCCAAACCCTAACCCAAACCCAAACCCTAACCCTAACCCTAAAGCTAACTCTAACCATAACCCTAACCCTAACCCTAATGCTAAACCTAACCCTAACCCTAACCCTAACACTAACCCTAACCCAAACCGTAACCCTAACCCTAATCCTAACCCTAATGCTAACCCTAAACCTAACCCTAACACTAACCCTAGTCTTAACCCTAACCCTAACCCAAACCCTAACAAAAACACCAACCCTAACCCTAAACCTAAATCAAAACCTAAACCTAACCCTAACCCTAACCCGAACCCAAAACCTAACCCTAACCCTAACCCTAACTGAAACACTAATCCTAAACCTAACCCTAACCCTAATGCTAACCCTAAACGTAATTCCAACTCAAACCCTAACCCTAACCCTAAACCTAACCCAAAACATAAGCCAAAACGAAACCCTAACCTTAAACCTAACCCTAACCCTAAACCCTAACCCTAACCCTTACCCTAACCATAACCCAAACCTAAAACCAAACCCTAACCCTAATCCTAACCCTAACCCTAGCCCTAATCCTAGTCCTAACCCTAACCCTAACCCTAACCCTAAACCTAACATTAAGCCTTACCCAAACCCAAACTCTAAACCTAAATCTAATCCGAACCCTTACCCTAACCCTAATCCTAAACCTAACCCTAACCATAACACTAATTCTAGTCCTAACCCTAACCCTAACCCTAACCCTAACCCTAACCCTAATCCTAACCCAAAACCTAACCCTAACCCTAACCCTAACCCAAACCCTAACCCTAACCCTAACCCTAACCCTAACCCTAACCCTAACCCTAACCGTAACCTTAATCCTAACCCTGACCCTAACCCTAATCCTAGTCCTAACCCTAACCCTATCTCTAACCCTATCCTTACCCCTTACCTAAACCCAAACTCTAAACCTAACTCTAATCTGAACCCTAACCCTAACCCTAATCCTAACCCTAACCCTAACCATAAACCTAATCCAACACCTCACCCTAACCCTAACTCTAACCCAAACCCTAACCTAACCCTAACACTAAACCAAACCCAAACCTTAACCCTAACCCTAACTGTAACCCAAACCCTAACCTAACCCAAACCCAATCCCTAATCTTAACACAAACCCTAACCCTAACCCTAACCCTAACCCTCACCCAAACCCTAACCATAACCATAACCCAAAACCAAACCCTAAACTTAACCCTAACCCTAACCATAACCCTAAACCAAACCCTAAACCTAAACCTAATCGTAACCCTAATGCTAACCCTAAACCTAACCCTATCACTAACCCTATTCCTAAACCTAACCCTAACCCAAACCCTAACACTAACCCTAACCTTAACCCTAACACTAAATCAAATCCTAACCCTAACCCTAAACCTAACCCGTACCCAAACCCTAACCCTAACACTAAGCCTAACTGAAACACTAATCCTAAACCTAACCCTAA
>CM069532.1:87194687-87199687 GCA_035773235.1 Eospalax fontanierii | reverse complement strand
CTAATCCTAACCCTAACCCTAACCATAACCCTAATCCTAGTCCTAACCCTAACCCTAACCATAACCCTAACCCTAATCCTAACCCAAAACCTAACCCTAACCCTAACCCTAACCCAAACCCTAACCCTAACCCTAACCCTAACCCTAATCCTAACCCTAACCCTAACCCTAACCGTAACCTTAATCCTAACCCTGACCCTAACCCTAATCCTAGTCCTAAACCTAACCCTAACCCTAACCCTATCCTTAACCCTTACCTAAACCCAAACTCTAAACGTAAGTCTAATCTGAACCCTAACCCTAACCCTAATCCTAACCCTAACCCTAACCATAAACCTAATCCAACACCTCACCCTAACCCTAACTCTAACCCAAACCCTAACCTAACCCTAACACTAAACCAAACCCAAACCTTAACCCTAACCCTAACTGTAACCCAAACCCTAACCTAACCCAAACCCAATCCCTAATCGTAACACAAACCCTAACCCTAACCCTCACCCAAACCCTAACCATAACCATAACCCAAAACCAAACCCTAAACTTAACCCTAACCCTAACCATAACCCTAACCCAAACCCTAAACCTAAACCTAATCCTAACCCTAATGCTAACCCTAAACCTAATTCAAACTCAAACCATAACCCTATTCCTAACCCGAACCCAAACCCTAACCCTAACCCTAAACCTAACCCAAAACATAACCCAATCCGAAACCCTAACCCTAACCCTAAACCTAACCCTAAACCCTAACCCTAACACTAACCCTAACCATAACCCAAACCTAAACCCAAACCCTAACCCTAAACCTAACACTAACCCTAACCCTAATCCTAGTCCTAACCCTAACCCTAACCCTAACCCTAACCCTAACCCTAACCTTATCCCTTACCCAAACCCAAACTCTAAACCTAAGTCTAATCGGAACCCTAACCCTAACCCTAATTCTAACCCTAACCCTAACCATAACCCTAATCCAACACCTCACCCTAACCCTAACTCTAACCCAAACCCTAACCAAATCCTAACTCTAAACCAAACCCAAACCCTAACCCTAACCCTAACCCTAACCCTAACCCTAACCCTAACCCTCATCCTTATCCTAACCCTAACCCTAACCCTAATTCTAAACCTAACCCTAACCCTAACCCTAACCCTAACCCTAACACAAACCCAAACCCTAAGTTTAACACAAACCCTAACCCTAATCCTAACTCCAACCCTAAACCTAACCCAAACCCTATCCCTAACCCTAACCCAAACCCTAACCCTAACCCTAACCCTAATCCTAACCCTAACCCTAAATCAAACCCTAACCCTAACCCTAATCCTAACCCTAATGCTAACACTAAACTTAACTCTAACACTAACCCTAGTCCTAACCCTAACGCTAACCCAAACCCTAACCCTAACCCTAACCCTAAATCAAACCCTAAACCTAACCCTAACCCTAAACTTAACCCTAACCCTAACCCTAACTGAAACACTAATCCTAAACCTAACCCTAACCCTAATGCTAACCCTAAACCTAATTCAAATTCAAACCCTAACCCTAATCCTAACCCGAAGCCAAACCCTAACCCTAACCCTAAACCTAGCCCAAAACATAACCCAAACTGAAACCGTAACCCTAACCCTAACCCTAACCCTAAACTGTAACCCTAACACTTACCCTAACCATAACCCAAACCTAAACCCAAACCCTAACCCTAATCCTAACCCTAACCCTAATCCTAGTCCTAACCCTAACCCTACCCCTAACCCTAACCCTAACCTTAACCCTTACCCAAACCCAAACTCTAAACCTAACTCTAATCGGAACCCTAACCTTAACCCTAACCCTAACGCTAACCCTAACAATAACCCTAACCCTAACCGTAAAGCTAAACCTAACCATAACCCTAACCCTAACCCTAAACCTAACCAAACCTAAACCCTAAACCAAAGCCTAATCATAACCCTAACCCTAACACTAAACCTATCCGAAAACCTACACCCTAAACCTAATCCTAACCCTAACCCTAACCCTAAAACAAAACCTAACCCTAAACGTAACTTTAACCCAAACCCTAACCATAACCCTACACCAAACCCTAATATTAACACAAACCCTAACCCTAATCCTAACCCTAACCGTAACCCTAACTCAAACGTTAACCCTAACCCTAACCCTAACCATAACCCTAATCCAACACCTCACCCTAACCCTAACTCTAATCCAAACCCTAACCTAAACCTAACTCTAAACCAAACCCAAACCCTAAACCTAACCCTAACTCTAACCCTAAACCTAACCCTAACTCAAACCCTCACTCTAACACTAACCCAAACCCTAACCCTAACCCTAACCCAAACCCTAACCCTAACCCTAACCCTAACCCTAACCCAAACCCTAACCCTAACCCTAATCCTAACCCTAATGCTAACCCTAAACCTAACCCTAACACTAACCCTAGTCTTAACCCTAACCCTAACCCAAACCCTAACAAAAACACAAACCCTAACCCTAAACCTAAATCAAAACCTAAACCTAACCCTAAACCTAACCCGAACCCAAAACCTAACCCTAACCCTAACCCTAACTGAAACACTAATCCTAAACCTAACCCTAACCCTAATGCTAACCCTAAACCTAATTCCAACTCAAACCCTAACCCTAACCCTAAACCTACCCCAAAACATAAGCCAAAACGAAACCCTAACCTTAAACCTAACCCTAACCCTAAACCCTAACCCTAACCCTTACCCTAACCATAACCCAAACCTAAAACCAAACCCTAACCCTAATCCTAACCCTAACCCTAGCCCTAATCCTAGTCCTAACCCTAACCCTAACCCTAACCCTAAACCTAACATTAAGCCTTACCCAAACCCAAACTCTAAACCTAAATCTAATCGGAACCCTAACCCTAAGCCTAATCCTAACCCTAACCCTAACCATAACCCTAATCCTAGTCCTAACCCTAACCCTAACCCCAACCCTAACCCTAATCCTAACCCAAAACCTAACCCTAACCCTAACCCTAACCCAAACCCTAACCCTAACCCTAACCCTAACCCTAACCCTAACCCTAACCCTAACCGTAACTCTAACCCTAACCCTAAACCTAACCCTTATCCTTATCCTAACCCTAACCCTAACCGTAACCCTATCCTTAACCCTTACCTAAACCCAAACTCTAAACCTAACTCTAATCTGAACCCTAACCCTAACCCTAATCCTAACCCTAACCCTCACCATAAACCTAATCCAACACCTCACCCTAACCCTAACTCTAACCCAAACCCTAACCTAACCCTAACACTAAACCAAACCCAAACCTTAACCCTAACCCTAACTGTAACCCAAACCCTAACCTAACCCAAACCCAATCCCTAATCTTAACACAAACCCTAACCCTAACCCTAACCCTAACCCTCACCCAAACCCTAACCCTAACCATAACCCAAAACCAAACCCTAAACTTAACCCTAACCCTAACCATAACCCTAACCCAAACCCTAAACCTAAACCTAATCCTAACCCTAATGCTAACCCTAAACCTAACCCTATCACTAACCCTATTCCTAAACCTAACCCTAACCCAAACCCTAACACTAACCCTAACCTTAACCCTAACACTAAATCAAACCCTAACCCTAACCCTAGACCTAGCCCGTACCCAAACCCTAACCCTAACACTAAGCCTAAATGAAACACTAATCCTAAACCTAACCCTAACCCTAATGCTAACCCTAAACCTAATTCAAACTCAAACCATAACCCTATTCCTAACCCGAACCCAAACCCTAACCCTAACCCTAAACCTAACCCAAAACATAACCCAATCCGAAACCCTAACCCTAACCCTAAACCTAACCCTAAACCCTAACCCTAACACTAACCCTAACCATAACCCAAACCTAAACCCAAACCCTAACCCTAAACCTAACACTAACCCTAACCCTAATCCTAGTCCTAACCCTAACCCTAACCCTAACCCTAACCCTAACCCTAACCCTAACCCTAACCTTATCCCTTACCCAAACCCAAACTCTAAACCTAAGTCTAATCGGAACCCTAACCCTAACCCTAATCCTAACCCTAACCCTAACCATAACCCTAATCCAACACCTCACCCTAACCCTAACTCTAACCCAAACCCTAACCAAACCCTAACTCTAAACCAAACCCAAACCCTAACCCTAACCCTAACCCTAACCCTAACCCTAACCCTAACCCTCATCCTTATCCTAACCCTAACCCTAACCCTAATTCTAAACCTAACCCTAACCCTAACCCTAACCCTAACCCTAACACAAACCCAAACCCTAATTTTAACACAAACCCTAACCCTAATCCTAACTCCAACCCTAAACCTAACCCAAACCCTATCCCTAACCCTAACCCAAACCCTAACCCTAACCCTAACCCTAATCCTAACCCTAACCCTAAATCAAACCCTAACCCTAACCCTAATCCTAACCCTAATGCTAACCCTAAACCTAACCCTAACACTAACCCTAGTCCTAAACCTAACGCTAACCCAAACCCTAACACTAACCCTAACCCTAACCCTAAATCAAACCCTAAACCTAACCCTAACCCTAAACTTAACCCTAACCCTAACCCTAACTGAAACACTAATCCTAAACCTAACCCTAACCCTAATGCTAACCCTAAACCTAATTCAAATTCAAACCCTAACCCTAATCCTAACCCGAACCCAAACCCTAACCCTAACCCTAAACCTAGCCCAAAACATAACCCAAACCGAAACCGTAACCCTAACCCTAACCCTAACCCTAAACTGTAACCCTAACACTTACCCTAACCATAACCCAAACCTAAACCCAAACCCTAACCCTAATCCTAACCCTAAACCTAATCCTAGTCCTAACCCTAACCCTACCCCTAACCCTAACCCTAACCTTAACCCTTACCCAAACCCAAACTCTAAACCTAACTCTAATCGGAACCCTAACCTTAACCCTAACCCTAACGCTAACCCTAACAATAA
>CM069532.1:87169687-87189687 GCA_035773235.1 Eospalax fontanierii | reverse complement strand
CTAACCCTAACCCTATCCCTATCCCTAAACTGTAACCCTAACACTTACCCTAACCATAACCCAAACCTAAACCCAAACCCTAACCCTAACCCTAACCATAACCCTAATCCAACACCTCACACTAACCCTAACTCTAACACAGCCTAACCTAACCCTAACTCTAAACCAAACCCAAACCTAAACACTAACCCTAACTCTAACCCAAACCCTAACCTAACACTAAACCTAACCCTAACTCAAACCCTAACTCTAACACTATCCCAAACCGTAACCCTAACACTAACCCAAACCATAACCCAAATAATAACCCTAATCCTAACCCTAACCTTAACCCTCATCCTTATCCTAACCCTAACCCTAACCCTAATTCTAAACCTAACCCTAACCCGAACCCTAACCCTAACCCTAACCCTAATCCTAACACAAACCCAAACCCTAATTTTAACACAAACCCTAACCCTAATCCTAACTCCAACCCTAAGCCTAACCCAAACCCTAACCCTAACCCTAACCCCAACCCAAACCCTAATCCTAACCCTAAATCTAACCCTAACCCTAACCCAAACCCTAACCCTAACTCTAATCCTAACCCTAATGCTAACCCTAAACCTAACCCTAACACTAACCCTAGTCCTAACCCTAACCCTAACCCAAACCCTAACACTAAACCTAACCCTAACCCTAACCCTAAATCAAACCCTAACACTATCCCTAACCCTAACCCGAACCGAAACCCTAACCCTAACCCTAACCCTAACTGAAACACTAATCCTAAACCTAACCCTAACCCTAATGCTAACCCTAAACCTAATTCAAACTCAAACCCTAACCCTATTCCTCACCCTAACCCTAACCCTAACCCTAAACCTAACCCAAAACATAACCCAAACCGAAACCCTAACCCTAAATCTAACCCTAACCCTAAACCCTAACCCTAACACTAACCCTAATATTAACCCAAACCTAAACCCAAACCCTAACCCTAATCCTAACCCTAAGCGTAACCCTAATCCTAGTCCTAACCCTAACCCTAACCCTAACACTAACTCTAACCTTAAGCCTTACCCAAACAAAAACTCTAAACCTAACTCTAATCGGAACCCTAACCCTAAACCTAATCCTACCTCTAACCCTAACCATAACCCTAATCCAACACCTCACCCGAACCCTAACTCTAACACAAACCCTATCCTAACCCTAACTCTAAACCAAACGCAAACCCTAACCCTAACCCTAACTCTAACCCAACTCTAACCTAACCCTAACCCAAACCCTAACACTAACCCTAACCCTAACCCTAACCCTAAATCAAACCCTAAACCTAACCCTAACCCTAACCTTAACCCGAACCCTAACCCTAACTGAAACACTAATCCTAAACCTAACCCTAACCCTAATGCTAACCCTAAACCTAATTCAAACTCAAACCCTAACCCTAACCCTAACCCGAACCCAAACCCTAACCCTAACCCTAACCCTAAACCTAGCCCAAAACATAACCCAAATCGAAACCCTAACTCTAACCCTAACCCTAACCCTAAACTGTAACCCTAACACTTACCCTAACCATAACCCAAACCTAAACCCAAACCCTAACCCTAATCATAACCCTAACACTAACCCTAATCCTAGTTCTAACCCTAACCCTAACCCTAACCCAAACCCTAACCCTAACCTTAACCCTTACCCAAACCGAAACTCTAAACCAAACTCTAATCGGAACCCTAACCCTAACCCTCACCCTAACCCTAACCCTAACCATAACCCTAATCCAACACCTCACCTAACCCTAACTCTAACCCAAACCCTAACCTAAACCTAACTCTAAACCAAACCCAAACCCTAACCCTAACCCTAACTCTAACCCAAACCCTAACCTAACCCTAAACCTAACCCTAACTCAAACCTTCACTCTAACATTAACCCAAACCGTAACCCTAACCCTAACCCAAACCATAACCCAAATAATAACCCTAATCCTAACCCTAACACTAACCCTCATCCTTACCCTAACCCTAACCCTAACCCTAACCCTAACCCAAATCTAACCCAAACCCTAATCCTAACCCTAAATCTAACCCTAACCCTAACCCAAACCCTAACCCTAACCCTAATCCTAACTCCAACCCTAAACCTAACCCAAACCCTAACCCTAAGCCTAACCCTAACCCAAACCCTAATCCTAACCCTAAATCTAACCCTAACCCTAACCCAAACCCTAACCCTAACCCTAATCCTAACCCTAATGGTAACCCTAAACCTAACCCTAACACTAACCCTAGTCCTAACCCTAACCCTAACCCAAACCCTAACACTAAACCTAACCCTAACCCTAACCCTAAATCAAACCCTAACCCTATCCATAACCCTAACCCGAACCGAAACCCTAACCCTAACCCTAACCCTAACTGAAACCCTAATCCTAACCCTAACCCTAACCATAACCCTAATCCAAAACCTCACCCTAACCCTAACTCTAACGCAAAGCCTAACCTAACCCTAACTCTAAACCAAACCCAAACCGTAACCCTAACCCTAACTCTAACCCAAACCCTAACCTAACCCTAAACCTAACCCTAAATGAAACCCTAACTCTAAAACTAACCCAAACCCTAACCCTAACACTAAACCAAACCATAACCCAAATAATAATTCTAATCCTATCCCTAACCTTAACCCTCATCCTTACCCTAACCCTAACCCTAACCCTAATTCTAAACCTAACCCTAACCCTAAACCTAACCCTAACCCTAACACAAACCCAAATCCTAATTTTAACACAAACCCTAACACTCATCCTAACTCCAATCCTAAACCTAACCCAAACCCTAACCCTAACCCTAACCCAAACCCTAACCCTAACCCTAACCCTAACCCTAACCCTAACCCAAACCCTAACCCTAACCCTAATCCTAACCCTAATGCTAACCCTAAACCTAAACCTAACACTAACCCTAGTACTAACCCTAACCCTAACCCAAACCCTAACACTAACCCTAACCCTAACCCTAACCCTAACCTTAACCTAACCCTAACCCTAACTGAAACACTAATCCTAAACCTAACCCTAGCCCTAATGCTAACCCTAAGCCTAATTCAAACTCAAACCCTAACCCTAATCCTAACCCGAACCCAAACACTAACCCTAACCCTAAACCTAACCCAAAATATAACCCAAACCGAAACCCTAACCCTAACCCTAAACCTAACCCTAAACCCTAACCCTAACACTTACCCTACCCATAACCCAAACCTAAACACAAACCCTAACCCTAATCCTAACCCTAAACCTAACCCTAATCCTAGTCCTATCCCTAACCCTAACCGTAACCCTAACCCTAACTATAACCCTAATCCAACACCTCACCCTAACCCTAACTCTAACCCAAACCCTAACCTAAACCTAACTCTAAACCAAACCCAAACCCTAACCCTATCCCTAACTCTAACCCAAACCCTAACCTAACCCTAAACCTAACCCTAACTCAAAACCTCATTCTAACACTACCCCAAAACGTAACCCTAACCCTAACCCAAACCATAACCCAAAGAATAACCCTAATCCTAACCCTAACACTAACCCTCATCCTTATCCTAACCCTAACCCTAAACCTAACCCTAATCCTAACACTAATTCTAACCCTAACCCTAACCCTAAACCAAACCCAAACCCTAATCTTAACACAAACCCTAACCCTAATCCTAACCCTAACCCTAACCCTAACTCAAACCCTAACCCTAACCCTAACCCTAACCCAAACCCTAACCCTAACCCTAACCCTAATCCTAACCCAAACCCTAACCCTAACCCTAATCCTAACCCTAATGCTAACCCTAAACCTAACCCTAACACTAACCCTAGTCCTAAACCTAACCCTAACGCAAACACTTACACTAACCCTAAGCCTAACCCTAACCCTAAATCAAACCCTAACCCTAACCCTAACCCTATCCCGAACCCAAACCCTAACCCTAACCCTAACCCTAACTAAAATACTTATCCTAAACCTAACCCGAACCCTAATGCTAACCCTAAACCTAATTCAAACCCAAACCCTAACCCTAATCCTAACCCTAAACCTAACCTTAACCCTTACCCAAACGCAAACTCTAAACATAACTCTAATCGGAACCCTAACCCTAACCCTAATCCTAACCCTAACAATAACCATAACCCTAATCCAACACCTCACCCTAACTCTAACTCTAACCCAAAGCCTAACCTAACCAAAACTCTAAACCAAACCCAAACCGTAACCCTAACCCTAACTCTAACCGAAACCCTAACCTAACCCTAAACCTAACCCTAACTCAAACCCTAACTCTAACACTAACCCAAACCCTAACCCTAACACTAACCCAAACCATAACCCAAATAATAACCCTAATCCTAACCCTAACCTTAACCCTCATCCTTATCCTAACCCTAACCCTAAACCTAATCCTAAACCTAACCCTAAACCTAACCTTAACCCTAACCCTAACCAACACAAACCCAAACCCTAATTTTAACACAAACCCTAACCCTAATCCTAACACCAACTCTAAACCAAACCCAAACCCTAACCCTAACCCTAGCCCAAACCCTAATCCTAACCCTAACACTAACCCTAACCCTAAACCTAACCCTAACCCTAACCCTAACACTAATCCTAACCCTAACCCTAACAAACCCTAACACTAACCCTAACCCTAACCCAAACTCAAACCCTAACCCTAACCCTAACCCTAAACCCTAACCCTAACCCTAAACCTAACCATAACCCTAAACATAACCGAAACCCAAACTCTAAACCTAACCTTAACCCTAACATTAACCCTAATTCTAACCCAAACCCCAACCCTAACACTAACCCTAACCCTAACACAAACCCTAAACCTGACCCTAACCCTAACCCAAACCCAAACTCTAACCCTAACCCTAACCGTAACCCTAACCCTAACCCTAACCCAAACCCTAATCCTAACCCTAATCCTAACCCTAATGCTAACCCAAACCCTAACTGAAACACTAATCCTAAACCTAACCCTAACCCTAATGCTAACCCTAAACCTAATTAAAACTCAAACCCTAACCCTAACCCTAACCCGAACCCAAACCCTAACCCTAACCCTAAACCTAGCCCAAAACATAACCCAAACCGAAACCCTAACCCTAACCCTATACCTAACCCTAAACTGTAACCCTAACACTTACCCTAACCATAACCCAAACCTAAACCCAAACCCTAACCCTAATCCTAACCCTAACCCTAACCCTAATCCTAGTTCTAACCCTAACCCTAACCCTAACCCTAACCCTAACCCTAACCCTAACCTTAACCCTTACCCAAACCCAAACTCTAAACCTAACTCTAATCGGAACCCTAACCCTAACCCTAATCCTAACGCTAACCCTAACCATAACCCTAACCCTAACCGTAAAGCTAAACCTAACCCTAACCCTAACCCTAACCCTAAACCTAAACAAACCTAAACCCTACCCCGAATCCAAACCCCCACCCTACCCCTCACCCCGACCCGAACCCTAACCCTAACCCTACCCCTAATCCTAACCCAAACCCTAACCCTAACCCTAATCCTAACCCTAATGCTAACCCTAAACCTAACCCTAACACTAACCCTAGTCCTAAACCTAACCCTAACCCAAACCCTTACACTAATCCTAAGCCTAACCCTAACCCTAAATCAAACCTAACCCTAACCCTAACCCTAACCCGAACCCAAACCCTAACCCTAACCCTAACCCTAACTGAAATACTTATCCTAAACATATCCCTAACCCTAATGCTAACCCTAAACCTAATTCATACTCAAACCCTAACCCTAATCCTAACCCTAAACCTAACCTTAACCCTTACCCAAACCCAAACTCTAAACATAACTCTAATCGGAACCCTAACCCTAACCCTAATCCTAACCCTAACCCTAACCATAACCATAATCCAACACCTCACCCTAACCCTAACTCTAACCCAAAGCCTAACCTAACCAAAACTCTAAACCAAACCCAAACCGTAACCCTAACCCTAACTCTTACCCAAACCCTAATCTAACCCTAAACCTAACCCTAACTCAAACCCTAACTCTAACACTAACCCAAACCCTAACCCTAACACTAACCCAAACCATAACCCAAATAATAACCCTAATCCTAACCCTAACCTTAACCCTCATCCCTTTCCTAACCCTAACCCTAAACCTAATCCTAAACCTAACCCTAACCCTAACCCTAACCCTAACCCTAACCAACACAAACCCAAACCCTAATTTTAACACAAACCCTAACCCTAATCCTAACTCCAACTCTAAACCTAACCCAAACCCTAACCCTAACCTAACCCAAACCCTAACCCTAACCCTAACACTAACCCTAACCCTAACCCTAACCCTAACCCTAACCCTAACCCTAATCCTAACCCTAACCCTAACCCAAACCCTAACACTAACCCTAATCCTAACCCTAACTCAAACCCTAAACCTAACCCTAACCCTAACCCTAAACCCTAACCCTAACCCTAAACCTAACCATAACCCTAAACATAACCGAAACCCAAACTCTAAACCTAACCTTAACCCTAACCCTAACCCTAATTCTAACCCAAACCCCAACCCTAACACTAACCCTAACCCTAACACAAACCCTAAACCTAACCCTAAACCTAACCCAAACCCAAACTCTAACCCTAACCCTAACCCTACCCCTAACCCAAACCCTAACCCTAACCCTAATCCTAACCCTAATGCTAACCCTAAACCTAACCCTAACACTAACCCTAGTCCTAACCCTAACCGTAACCCAAACCCTAACACTAACCCTAACCCTAACACTAACCCTAAATCAAACCCTAAACCTAACCCTAACCCTAACCTTAACCCTCACCCTAACCCTAAATGAAACACTAATCCTAAACCTAACCCTAAACCTAATGCTAACCCTAAACCTAATTCAAACTCAAACCCTAACCCTAATCCTAACCCGAACCCAAACCCTAACCCTAACCCTAAACCTAGCCCAAAACATAACCCAAACCGAAACCCTAACCCTAACCCTAACCCTAACCCTAACCCTAACCCTAAACTGTAACCCTAACACTTACCCTAACCATAACCCACACCTAAACCCAAACCCTAACCCTAATCCTAACCCTAACCCTAACCCTAATCCTAGTTCTAACCCTAACCCTAACCCTAACGCTAACCCTAACCTTAAACCTTACCCAAACCCAAACTCTAAACCTAACTCTAATCGGAACCCTAACCCTAACCCTAACCCTAACGCTAACCCTAACCATAACCCTAACCCTAACCGTAAAGCTAAACCTAACCATAACCCTAACCCTAACCCTAAACCTAACCAAACCTAAACCCTAACCCAAACCCTAATCCTAACCCTAACCCTAACACTAAACCTAACCGAAAACCTAAACCCTAAACCTAATCCTAACCCTAATTGTAACCCTAAAACAAAACCTAACCCTAAACGTAACTTTAACCCAAACCCTAACCCTAACCCTAAATCAAACCCTAATCTTAACAGAAACCCTAACCCTAATCCTAAACCTAACCGTAACCCTAACTCAAACGTTAACCCTAAACCTAACCCTAACCCAAACCCTAACCCTAACCCTAACCCTAACCCTAAACCAAACCCAAACCCTAACCCTAACCCTTATCCTAAAACTAATGCTAACCCTAAACCTAACCCTAACCCTAGTCGTAACCCTAACCCTAATCCAAACCCTAACACTAACCCTAACCCTAACCCTAACCCTAAATCAAACCCTAAACATAACCCTAACCCTAACCTTAACCTAACGCTAACCCTAACTGAAACACTAATCCTAAACCTAACCCTAACCCTAATGCTAACCCTAAACCTAATTCAAACTCAAACCCTAACCCTAATCTTAACCCGAACCCAAACCCTAACCCTAACCCTAAACCTAACCCAAAATATAACCCAAACCGAAACCCTAACCCTAACCCTAACCCTAACCCTAACCATAACCCAAACCTAAACACAAACCCTAACCCTAATCCTAACCCTAAACCTAACCCTAATTCTAGTCCTATCCCTAACCCTCCCCTTAACCCTAACCTTAACCCTTAGCCAAACCCAAACTCTAAACCTAACTCTAATCGGAACCCTAACCCTAACCCTAATCCTAACCCTAACCCTAACCATAACCCTAATGCAACAACTCACCCTAACCCTAACTCTAACCCAAACCCTAACCTAAACCTAACTCTAAACCAAACCCAAACCCTAACCCTAACCCTAACTCTAACCCAAACCCTAACCTAACCCTAAACCTAACCCTAACTCAAACCCTCACTCTAACACTAACCCAAACCGTAACCCTAACCCTAACCCAAACCATAACCCAAATAATAACCTTAATCCTAACCCTAACACTAACCCTCATCCTTACACTAACCCTACCCCTAGCCCTAATCCTAATTCTAACCCTAATCCTAACCCTAATCCTAACCCTAACCCTAACCCTAGCCCAAACCCAAGCCCTAATCTTAACACAAACCCTAACCCTAATCCTAACCCTAACCCAAACCCTAACCCTAACCCTAACCCTAACCCTAACCCAAACCCTAACCCTAAACCTAGTCCTAACCCTAATGCTAACCCTAAACCTAACCCTAACACTAAACCTAGTCCTAACCCTAACCCTAACCCAAACCCTTACACTAACCCTAAGCCTAACCCTAACCCTAAATCAAACCCTAACCCTAACCCTAACCCTAACCCGAACCCAAACCCTAACCCTAACCCTAACTGAAATACTTATCCTAAACCTAACCCTAACCCTAATGCTAACCCTAAACCTAATTCAAACTCAAACCCTAACCCTAATCCTAACCCTAAACCTAACCTTAACCCTTACCCACACCCAAACTCTAAACATAACTCTAATCGGAACCCTAACCCTAACCCTAATCCTAACCCTAACCCTAACCATAACCCTAATGCAACACCTCACACTAACCCTAACTCTAACACAAAGCCTAACCTAACCCTAACTCTAAACCAAACCCAAACCGTAACACTAACCCTAACTCTAACCCAAACCCTAACCTAACCCTAAACCTAACCCTAACTCAAACCCTAACTCTAACACTAACCCAAACCCTAAACCTAACACTAACCCAAACCATAACCCAAATAATAACCCTAATCCTAACCCTAACCTTAACCCTCATCCTTATCCTAACCCTAACCCTAACCCTAATTCTAAACCTAACCCTAACCCTAACCCTAACCCTAACCCTAACCCTAACCCTAATCCTAACACAAACCCAAACCCTAATTTTAACACAAACCCTAACCCTAATCCTAACTCCAACCCTAAACCTAACCCAAACCCTAACCCTAACCCTAACCCTAACCCAAACCCTAATCCTAACCCTAAATCTAACCCTAACCCTAACCCAAACCCTAACCCTAACCCTAATCCTAACCCTAATGCTAACCCTAAACCTAACCCTAACACTAACCCTAGTCCTAACCCTAACCCTAACCCAAACCCTAACACTAAACCTAACCCTAACCCTAACCCTAAATCAAACCCTAACCCTATCCCTAACCCTAACCCGAACCGAAACCCTAACCCTAACCCTAACCCTAACTGAAACACTAATCCTAAACCTAACCCTAACCCTAATGCTAACCCTAAACCTAATTCAAACTCAAACCCTAACCCTATTCCTAACCCTAACCCTAACCCTAAACCTAACCCAAACCGAAACCCTAACCCTAAATCTAACCCTAACCCTAAACCCTAAACCTAACACTAACCCTAATACTAAACCAAACCTAAACACAAACCCTAACCCTAATCCTAACCCTAAGCGTAACCCTAATCCTAGTCCTAACCCTAACCCTAACACTAACACTAACACTAACCTTAAGCCTTACCCAAACAAAAACTCTAAACCTAACTCTAATCGGAACCCTAACCCTAACCCTAATCCTACCTCTAACCCTAACCATAACCCTAATCCAACACCTCACCCGAACCCTAACTCTAATCCAAACCCTATCCTAACCCTAACTCTAAACCAAACGCAAACCCTAACCCTAACCCTAACTCTAACCCAACTCTACCCTAACCCTAACCCAAACCCTAACACGAACCCTAACCCTAACCCTAACCCTAAATCAACCCTAAACCTAACCCTAACCCTAACCTTAACCCTAACACTAACCCTAACTGAAACACTAATCCTAAACCTAACCCTAACCCTAATGCGAACCCTAAACCTAATTCAAACTCAAACCCTAACCCTAATCCTAACCCGAACCCAAACCCTAACCCTAACCCTAAACCTAGCCCAAAACATAATCCAAACCGAAACCCTAACCCTAACCCTAACCCTAACCCTAAACTGTAACCCTAACACTTACCCTAACCATAACCCAAACCTAAAACCAAACCCTAACCCTAATCCTAACCCTAACCCTAACCCTAATCCTAGTTCTAACCCTAACCCTAACCCTAACCCTAACCCTAACCTTAACCCTTACCCAAACCCAAACTCTAAACCTAACTCTAATCGGAACCCTAACCCTAACCCCAACCCTAACGCTAACCCTAACCATAACCCTAACCCTAACCGTAAAGCTAAACCTAACCATAACCCTAACCCTAACCCTAAACCTAACCAAACCTAAACCCTAACCCAAACCCTAATCCTAACCCTAACCCTAACACTAAACCTAACCGAAAACCTAAACCCTAAACCTAATCCTAACCCTAATTGTAACCCTAAAACAAAAGCTAACCCTAAACGTAACTTTAACCCAAACCCTAACCCTAACCCTAAATCAAACCCTAATCTTAACACAAACCCTAACCCTAATCCTAAACCTAACCGTACCCCTAACTCAAACGTTAACCCTAAGCCTAACCCTAACCCAAACCCTAACCCTAACCCTAACCCTAACCCTAAACCAAACCCAAACCCTAACCCTAACCCTTATCCTAAAACTAATGCTAACCCTAAACCTAACCCTAACCCTAGTCGTAACCCTAACCCTAATCCAAACCCTAACACTAACCCTAACCCTAACCCTAACCCTAAATCAAACCCTAAACATAACCCTAACCCTAACCTTAACCTAACGCTAACCCTAACTGAAACACTAATCCTAAACCTAACCCTAACCCTAATGCTAACCCTAAACCTAATTCAAACTCAAACCCTAACCCTAATCCTAACCCGAACCCAAACCCTAACCCTAACCCTAAACCTAACCCAAAATATAACCCAAACCGAAACCCTAACCCTAACCCTAACCCTAACCCTAACCATAACCCAAACTTAAACACAAACCCTAACCCTAATCCTAACCCTAAACCTAACCCTAATTCTAGTCCTATCCCTAACCCTCCCCTTAACCCTAACCTTAACCCTTACCCAAACCCAAACTCTAAACCTAACTCTAATCGGAACCCTAACCCTAACCCTAATCCTAACCCTAACCCTAACCATAACCCTAATGCAACAACTCACCCTAACCCTAACTCTAACCCAAACCCTAACCTAAACCTAACTCTAAACCAAACCCAAACCCTAACCCTAACCCTAACTCTAACCCAAACCCTAACCTAACCCTAAACCTAACCCTAACTCAAACCCTCACTCTAACACTAACCCAAACCGTAACCCTAACCCTAACCCAAACCATAACCCAAATAATAACCTTAATCCTAACCCTAACACTAACCCTCATCCTTACCCTAACCCTAACCCTAACCCTAAACCTAATTCTAACCCTAATCCTAACCCTAATCCTAACCCTAACCCTAACCCTAACCCAAACCCAAACCCTAATTTTAACACAAACCCTAACCCTAATCCTAACCCTAACCCAAACCCTAACCCTAACCCTAACCCTAACCCAAACCCTAACCCTAAACCTAATCCTAACCCTAATGCTAACCCTAAACCTAATCCTAACACTAAACCTAGTCCTAACCCTAACCCTAACCCAAACCCTTACACTAACCCTAAGCCTAACCCTAACCCTAAATCAAACCCTAACCCTAACCCTAACCCTAACCCGAACCCAAACCCTAACCCTAACCCTAACCCTAACTGAAATACTTATCCTAAACCTAACCCTAACCCTAATGCTAACCCTAAACCTAATTCAAACTCAAACCCTAACCCTAATCCTAACCCTAAACCTAACCTTAACCCTTACCCACACCCAAACTCTAAACATAACTCTAATCGGAACCCTAACCCTAACCCTAATCCTAACCCTAACCCTAACCATAACCCTAATCCAACACCTCACACTAACCCTAACTCTAACACAAAGCCTAACCTAACCCTAACTCTAAACCAAACCCAAACCGTAACACTAACCCTAACTCTAACCCAAACCCTAACCTAACCCTAAACCTAACCCTAACTCAAACCCTAACTCTAACACTAACCCAAACCCTAAACCTAACACTAACCCAAACCATAACCCAAATAATAACCCTAATCCTAACCCTAACCTTAACCCTCATCCTTATCCTAACCCTAACCCTAACCCTAATTCTAAACCTAACCCTAACCCTAACCCTAACCCTAACCCTAACCCTAATCCTAACACAAACCCAAACCCTAATTTTAACACAAACCCTAACCCTAATCCTAACTCCAACCCTAAACCTAACCCAAACCCTAACCCTAACCCTAACCCTAACCCAAACCCTAATCCTAACCCTAAATCTAACCCTAACCCTAACCCAAACCCTAACCCTAACCCTAATCCTAACCCTAATGCTAACCCTAAACCTAACCCTAACACTAACCCTAGTCCTAACCCTAACCCTAACCCAAACCCTAACACTAAACCTAACCCTAACCCTAACCCTAAATCAAACCCTAACCCTATCCCTAACCCTAACCCGAACCGAAACCCTAACCCTAACCCTAACCCTAACTGAAACACTAATCCTAAACCTAACCCTAACCCTAATGCTAACCCTATACCTAATTCAAACTCAACCCCTAACCCTATCCCTACCCCTAACCCTACCCCTAACCCTAACCCAAACCGAAACCCTAACCCTAAATCTAACCCTAACCCTAAACCCTAACCCTAACACTAACCCTAATATTAACCCAAACCTAAACCCAAACCCTAACCCTAATCCTAACCCTAAGCGTAACCCTAATCCTAGTCCTAACCCTAACCCTAACACTAACACTAACACTAACCTTAAGCCTTACCCAAACAAAAACTCTAAACCTAACTCTAATCGGAACCCTAACCCTAACCCTAATCCTACCTCTAACCCTAACCATAACCCTAATCCAACACCTCACCCGAACCCTAACTCTAATCCAAACCCTATCCTAACCCTAACTCTAAACCAAACGCAAACCCTAACCCTAACCCTAACTCTAACCCAACTCTAACCTAACCCTAACCCAAACCCTAACACGAACCCTAACCCTAACCCTAACCCTAAATCAAACCCTAAACCTAACCCTAACCCTAACCTTAACCCTAACACTAACCCTAACTGAAACACTAATCCTAAACCTAACCCTAACCCTAATGCGAACCCTAAACCTAATTCAAACTCAAACCCTAACCCTAATCCTAACCCGAACCCAAACCCTAACCCTAACCCTAAACCTAGCCCAAAACATAACCCAAACCGAAACCCTAACCCTAACCCTAACCCTAACCCTAAACTGTAAC
Source organism: Eospalax fontanierii (assembly GCA_035773235.1). Taxonomy (NCBI): domain Eukaryota; kingdom Metazoa; phylum Chordata; class Mammalia; order Rodentia; family Spalacidae; genus Eospalax; species Eospalax fontanierii. The sequence continues at coordinate 87,175,958 of CM069532.1, read as the reverse complement.
CCTAACACTTACCCTAACCATAAACCAAACCTAAACCCAAACCCTAACCCTAATCCTAACCCTAACCCTAACCCTAATCCTAGTTCTAACCCTAACCCTAACCCTAACCCTAACCCTAACCTTAACCCTTACCCAAACCCAAACTCTAAACCTAACTCTAATCGGAACCCTAACCCTAACCCCAACCCTAACGCTAACCCTAACCATAACCCTAACCCTAACCGTAAAGCTAAACCTAACCATAACCCTAACCCTAACCCTAAACCTAACCAAACCTAAACCCTAACCCAAACCCTAATCCTAACCCTAACCCTAACACTAAACCAAACCCGAAAACATAAACCCTAAACCTAATCCTAACTCTAACTGTAACCCTAAAACAAAACCTAACCCTAAACGTAACTTTAACCCAAACCCTAACCCTAACCCTAAACCAAACCCTAATCTTAACACAAACCCTAACCCTAATCCTAACCCTAACCGTAACCCTAACTCAAACGTTAACCCTAAACCTAACCCTAACCCAAACCCTAACCCTAACCATAACCCTAAACCAAACCCAAACCCTAACCCTAACCCTAATCCTAAAACTAATGCTAACCCTAAACCTAACCCTAACCCTAGTCGTAACCCTTACCCTAATCCAAACCCTAACACTAACCCTAACCCTAACCCTAACCCTAAATCAAACCCTAAACCTAACCCTAACTCTAACCTTAACCTAACCCTAACCCTAACTGAAACACTAATCCTAAACCTAACCCTAACCCTAATGCAAACCCTAAACCTAATTCAAACTCAAACCATAACCCTAATCCTAATCCGAACCCAAACCCTAACCCTAACCCTAAACCTAACCCAAAATATAACCCAAACCGAAACCCTAACCCTAACCCTAACCCTAACCCTAACCCTAACCATAACCATAACCCAAACCTAAACACAAACCCTAACCCTAATCCTAACCCTAAACCTAACCCTAATTCTAGTCCTATCCCTAACCCTAACCGTAACCGTAACCTTAACCCTTACCCAAACCCAAACTCTAAACCTAACTCTAATCGGAACCCTAACCCTAACCCTAACCCTAACGCTAACCCTAACCTTAACCCTTACCCAAACCCAAACTCTAAACCTAACTCTAATCGGAAGCCTAACCCTAACCCTAATCCTAACCCTAACCCTAACCATAACCCTAATCCAACACCTCACCCTAACCCTAACTCTAACCCAAACCCTAACCTAAACCTAACTCTAAACCAAACCCAAACACTAACCCTAACCCTAAACCTAACCCTAACACTAACCCTAGTCCTAACCCTAACCCTAAACCAAACCCTAACACTAACCCTAGTCCTAACCCTAACCCTAAACCAAACCCTAACCCTAACCCTAACCCTAACCCTAACCCTAACCCTAACCATAACCCTAATGCAACAACTCACCCTAACCCTAACTCTAACCCAAACCCTAACCTAAACCTAACTCTAAACCAAACCCAAACCCTAACCCTAACCCTAACTCTAACCCAAACCCTAACCTAACCCTAAACCTAACCCTAACTCAAACCCTCACTCTAACATTAACCCAAACCGTAAACCTAACCCTAACCCAAACCATAACCCAAATAATAACCCTAATCCTAACCCTAACACTAACCCTCATCCTTACCCTAACCCTAACCCTAACCCTAACCCTAACCCTAACCCAAACCCTAAGCCAAAACCTAATCCTAACCCTAAATCTAACCCTAACCCTAACCCAAACCCTAACCCTAACCCTAATCCTAACTCCAACCCTAAACCTAACCCAAACCCTAACCCTAAGCCTAACCCTAACCCAAACCCTAATCCTAACCCTAAATCTAACCCTAACCCTAACCCAAACCCTAACCCTAACCCTAATCCTAACCCTAATGGTAACCCTAAACCTAACCCTAACACTAATCCTAGTCCTAACCCTAACCCTAACCCAAACCCTAACACTAAACCTAACCCTAACCCTAACCGTAAATCAAACCCTAACCCTATCCCTAACCCTAACCCGAACCGAAACCCTAACCCTAACCCTAACCCTAACTGAAACACTAATCCTAAACCTAACCCTAACCCTAATGCTAACCCTAAACCTAATTCAAACTCAAACCCTAACACTATTCCTAACCCGAACCCAAACACTAACCCTAACCCTAAACCTAACCCAAAACATAACCCAAACCGAAACCCTAACCCTAAATCTAACCCTAACCCTAAACCCTAATCCTAACACTAACCCTAATATTAACCCAAACCTAAACCCAAACCCTAACCCTAATCCTAACCCTAACCGTAACCCTAATCCTAGTCCTAACCCTAACCCTAACTCTAACGCTAACACTAACACTAACCTTAAGCCTTACCCAAACAAAAACTCTAAACCTAACTCTAATCATTACCCTAACCCTAACCCTAATCCTACCTCTAACCCTAACCATAACCCTAATCCAACACCTCACCCGAACCCTAACTCTAAACCAAACCCTATCCTAACCCTAACTCTAAACCAAACGCAAACCCTAACCCTAACCCTAACTCTAACCCAAACTCTAACCTAACCCTAACCCAAACCCTAACACTAACCCTAACCCTAACCCTAACCCTAAATCAAACCCTAAACCTAACCCTAACCCTAACCTTAACCCTAACCCTAACCCTAACTGAAACACTAATCCTAAACCTAACCCTAACCCTAATGCTAACCCTAAACCTAATTCAAACTCAAACCCTAATCCTAACCCGAACCCAAACCCTAACTGTAACCCTAACCCTAAACCTAGCCCAAAACATAACCCAAACCGAAACCCTAACCCTAACCCTAACCCTAACCCTAACCTGTAACCGTAACACTTACCCTAACCCTAACCCAAACCCAAACCCTAATTTTAATACAAACCCTAACCCTAATCCTAACTCTAACCCTAACCCTAACCCTAACCCTAAATCAAACCCTAAACCTAACCTTAACCCTAACCCTAACCCTAACCCTAACCTTAACCCAAACCCAAACCTTAATCTTAACACAAACCCTAACCCTAATCTTAACACAAACCCTAACCCTAATCCTAACCCTAACCCAAACCCTAACCCTAACCCTAAACCTAACCCTAACCCTAACCCTAACCCTAACCCAAACAATAACCCTAACCCTAATCCTAACCCTAATGCTAACCCTAAACCTAACCCTAACACTAAACCTAGTCCTAACCCTAACCCTAACCCAAACACTTACACTAACCCTAAGCCTAACCCTAACCCAAAATCAAACCCTAACCCTAACTCTAACCCTAACCCGAACCCAAACCCTAACCCTAACCCTAACTGAAATACTTATCCTAAACCTAACCCTAACCCTAATGCTAACCCTAAACCTAATTCAAACTCAAACCCTAACCCTAATAATAACCCTAAACCTAACCTTAACCCTTACCCACACCCAAACTCTAAACATAACTCTAATCGGAACCCTAACCCTAACCCTAATCCTAACCCTAACCCTAACCATAACCCTAATCCAACACCTCACACTAACCCTAACTCTAACACAAAGCCTAACCTAACCCTAACTCTAAACCAAACCCAAACGGTAACACTAACCCTAACTCTAACCCAAACCCTAACCTAACCCTAAAACTAACCCTAACTCAAACCCTAACTCTAACACTAACCCAAACCCTAACCCTAACACTAACCCAAACCATAACCCAAATAATAACCCTAATCCTAACCCTAACCTTAACCCTCATCCTTATCCTAACCCTAACCCTAACCCTAATTCTAAACCTAACCCTAACCCTAACCCTAACCCTAACCCTAACCCTAATCCTAACACAAACCCAAACCCTAATTTTAACACAAACCCTAACCCTAATCCTAACTCCAACACTAAACCTAACCCAAACCCTAACCCTAAACCTAACCCTAACCCAAACCCTAATCCTAACCCTAACCCTAACCCTAACCCTAACCCAAACCCTAACCCTAACCCTAATCCTAACCCTAATGCTAACCCTAAACCTAACCCTAACTCTAACCCTAGTCCTAACCCTAACCCTAACCCAAACCCTAACACTAAACCTAACCCTAACCCTAACCCTAAATCAAACCCTAACCCTATCCCTAACCCTAACCCAAACCGAAACCCTAACCCTAACCCTAACCCTAACTGAAACACTAATCCTAAACCTAACCCTAACCCTAATGCTAACCCTAAACCTAATTCAAACTCAAACCCTAACCCTATTCCTAACCCGAACCCAAACACTAACCCTAACCCTAAACCTAACCCAAAACATAACCCAAACCGAAACCCTAACCCTAAATCTAACCCTAACCCTAAACCCTAACCCTAACACGCACCCTAATATTAACCCAAACCTAAACCCAAACCCTAACCCTAATCCTAACCCTAACCGTAACCCTAATCCTAGTCCTAACCCTAACCCTAACGCTAACTCTAACCCAAACTCTAACCTAACCCTAAACCTAACCCTAACTCAAACCCTAACTCTAACACTAAACCAAACCCTAACAATAACCCTAACCCAAACCATAACCCAAATAATAACCCTAATCCTAACCCTAACCCTAACCCTCATCCTTATCCTAACCCTAACCCTAACCCTAACCCTAATCCTAACCCTAATTCTAATCCTAACCCTAACCCTAACCCAAAAGCTAACCCTAACCCTAACCCCAACCCTAATCTTAACACTAACCCTAACCTTAACACTAACCCAGATTCAAACCTAACCCTAACCCAAACCCTAACCCTAAACATAACCCTAACCCAAACACTAACCGTAACCCTAATTCTAACCCTAATGCTAAACCTAAACCTAACTCAAACTCAAACCCTAACCCTAAGCCTAACCCTAACCCTAACCCTAACCCTAACCCTAACCCTAACCCTAACCCTAACTAAAACCCTAACACTAACCCAACCCGATCGCAAACCCTAAGCCTAACCCCAAACTTAACCGAAAAACTAAACCTAAATGTAATCCTAAACAAAACCCTAACCCTAACCCTAACCATAACCCTAACCCTAACCCTAACCTTAACCCTAACCCAAACCCAAACAATAACCCTAACCCAAAACCTAAACCCAACCGTAAACCTAAGCCTAACCCTAAACCAAAAACTAACCCTAAACCTAACCCTAAGCCAAACCCTAACACTAACCCTTATCCTAACCCATTCCAAAACCCTAACACTAACCCTAACCCTAATCCAAACCCTAACCCTAACCCTAACCCGAACCCAAACCCAAACCCTAACCCTAATCCTAACCCTAATGCTAACCCTAAACCTAACTCAAACTCAAACCCTAATCCTAACCCTAACCCTAAACCAAACCCTAACCCTAACCCTAACCTTAACCCTAACCCTAACCCTAACCCTTACCCTAACCATAACACTAACCCTAATTCTAACTAAAAGCCAAATCCTAACCCTAACCCAAACCCAAACCCTAATCTTAACACAAACCCTAACCCTAATTCTAACCGTAACCCTAACCCTAACCCAACCCCTATCCCTCACCATAACTCTAACCCAATCCCGAACCCTAACCCTAAGCCTAACCTAAATCCTTACCCTAACCCTAACCCTAACCCTAACCCAAACCCTAACCCTAACCCAAATCCTAACCCAAACCCAAACCCTAACCCTAACCCTAACGCTAACCCTAACCCTAACCCTAACCCTAACACTAACCCTAACCATAACCCTAACCCTAAACCTAACCAAACCTAAACCCTAACCCAAACCCTAATCCTAACACTAACCGTAACACTGACCCTAACCGAAAACCTAAACCCTAACCCTACTCCTAACCCTAACCCTAACACAAACCCTAACCCTAAACGTAACCTTAATCCAAACCCTAACCCTAACCCTAATCCACACAGAAACCATAATCTTAACACAAACCCTAACCCTAATCCTAACCCTAACCCTAACCCTAACCCAAACGAAAACCCTAACCCTAACCCAAACCCTAACCCTAATCCTAACCCTAACCCTAACCCAAACCCTAACACTAACCCTAACCCAAACCCTAACAATAACCCTAAACCTAAACCTAACCGCTAACCCTAAAACTAACCCTAACCCTAAACCTAACCATTACCCAAACCCTAACCCTAACCCTAAACCTAACTGAAACACTACTCCTATACCTAACCCTAACCTTAATGCTAACCCTAAACCTAATTCAAACTCAAACCCTAACC
>CM069532.1:87124687-87167187 GCA_035773235.1 Eospalax fontanierii | reverse complement strand
GAAACCCTAACCCTAAATCTAACCTTAACCCTAAACCCTAACACTAACACTAACCCTAAACATAACCTAAACCTAAACCCACACCCTAACCCTAATCCTAACCCTAACCCTAACCCTAATCCTAGTCCTAAACCTAACCCTAACCCTAACCCTAACCCTAACCTTAACCCTTACCCAAACCCAAACTCAAAACCTAACTCTAATCAGAACCCTAACCGTAACCCTAATCCTAACCCTAACCCTAACCATAACCCTAATCCAACACCTCACCCTAACCCTAACTCTAACCCAAACCCTAACCTAAAACTAACTCTAAACCAAACCCAAACCCTAACCCTAACCTTAATTCTATCCCAAACCCTAACCTAACAGTAAACCTAAACCTAACTCAAACCCTAACACTAACACTAACCCAAATCCTAACTCTAACCCTAACCCAAACCATATCCCAAGTAATAACCCTAATTCTAACCCTAACCATAAACCTCATCCTTATCCTAACCCTAACCCTAACCCTAACCCTAACCCTAACCCGAATTTTAACCCTAACCCTAACGCTAACCTAAAACCTAACCCTAACCCTAACCCTAATCTCAACCCTAAACCTAACCATAACACTAATCCAACACCTCACCCTAACCCTTACTCTAACCCAAACCCTAACCTAAAACTAACTCTAAACCAAACCCAAACCCTAACCCTAACCCTAATTCTAACCCAAACCCTAACCTAACAGTAAACCTAACCCTAAGTCAAAAGCTATCTATAACACTAACCCAAACCTTAACCCTAACGCAAACCTAAACCATAACCCAAATACTAACCCTAATCCTAACCCTAACCCTCATCCTTATCCTAACCCGAACCCTAACCCTTACCCTTACCCAAACCCAAACCCTAAAACTAACCGTAATCCGAACCCTAACCATAACCCTAATCCTAACCGTAACCCTAACCCTAACCCAAACCCTAACCCTCACCCTAACTCTAACCCAAACCCTAACACTAACACTAAGCTTGACCCTAACCCTAACACAAACCCTAACCCTAACACTCACCCTAATTCTAACTAAAACCCTAATCCTAACCCGAACCAAAACCCTAACCCTAACACTAACCCTAAACCTAACCCAAAACATAACCCACAACGAAACCCTAAACCTAACCCTAACCCTAAACCAAACCCACAACGTAACCCTAACCCTAACCCAAACCCTAACACTAAACCTAATCCTACCCTTAAACCCTAAACCTAACCCTAACCATAACCCAAACCTAAAGCCTAACCCTAACCATAACCCTAATCCAACCTCTAACCCTTACCCTAACTCTAACATAAACCCTAACCTAACCCTAACCCTAACCCAAACCCAAACCCTAACCCTAATCTTAACACAAACCCTAACCCTAATCCTAACCCTAACCCTAACCTTAACCCTAACCATAATTCTAACCCTACCCCAAACCTAAACCCAAACCCTAACCCTAATCCTAACCCTAACCGTAACCCTAATCCTAGTCCTAACCCTAACCCTAACCCTAACTCTAACCCAAACTCTGACCTAACCCTAAACCTAACCCTAACTCAAACCCTCACTCTAACATTAACCCAAACCGTAAACCTAACCCTAACCCTAACCCTAACCCAAATAATAACCCTAATCCTAACCCTAACACTAACCCTCATCCTTACCCTAACCCTAACCCTAACCCTAACCCTAACCCAAATTTAACCCAAACCCTAATCCTAACCCTAAATCTAACCCTAACCCTAACCCAAACCCTAACCCTAACCCTAATCCTAACTCCAACCCTAAACCTAACCCAAACCCTAACCCTAAGCCTAACCCTAACCCAAACCCTAATCCTAACCCTAAATCTAACCCTAACCCTAACCCAAACCCTAACCCTAACCCTAATCCTAACCCTAATGGTAACCCTAAACCTAACACTAACACTAACCCTAGTCCTAACCCTAACCCTAACCCAAACCCTAACACTAAACCTAACCCTAACCCTAACCCTAAATAAAACCCTAACCCTATCCCTAACCCTAACCCGAACCGAAACCCTAACCCTAACCCTAACCCTAACTGAAACCCTAATCCTAATCCTAACCCTAACCATAACCCTAATCCAAAACCTCACCCTAACCCTAACTCTAACCCAAAGCCTAACCTAACCCTAACTCTAAACCAAACCCAAACCGTAAACCTAACCCTAACTCTAACCCAAACCCTAACCTAACCCTAAACCTAACCCTAAATGAAACCCTTACTCTAAAACTAACCCAAACCCTAACCCTAACACTAACCCAAACCATAACCCAAATAATAATCCTAATCCTAACCCTAACCTTAACCCTCATCCTTACCCTAACCCTAACCCTAACCCTAATTCTAAACCTAACCCTAACCCTAAACCTAACCCTAACACAAACCCAAATCCTAATTTTAACACAAACCCTAACCCTAATCCTAACTCCAACCCTAAACCTAACCCAAACCCTAACCCTAACCCTAACCCAAACCCTAACCCTAACCCTAACCCTAACCCTAACCCTAACCCAAACCCTAACCCTAACCCTAATCCTAACCCTAATGCTAACCCTAAACCTAAACCTAACACTAACCCTAGTACTAACCCTAACCCTAACCCAAACCCTAACACTAACCCTAACCCTAACCCTAACCCTAACCTTAACCTAACCCTAACCCTAACTGAAACACTAATCCTAAACCTAACCCTAGCCCTAATGCTAACCCTAAACCTAATTCAAACTCAAACCCTAACCCTAATCCTAACCCGAACCCAAACCCTAACCCTAACCCTAAACCTAACCCAAAATATAACCCAAACCGAAACCCTAACCCTAACCCTAAACCTAACCCTAAACCCTAACCCTAACACTTACCCTACCCATAACCCAAACCTAAACACAAACCCTAACCCTAATCCTAACCCTAAACCTAACCCTAATCCTAGTCCTATCCCTAACCCTAACCGTAACCCTAACCCTAACTATAACCCTAATCCAACACCTCAACCTAACCCTAACTCTAACCCAAACCCTAACCTAAACCTAACTCTAAACCAAACCCAAACCCTAACCCTAACCCTAACTCTAACCCAAACCCTAACCTAACCCTAAACCTAACCCTAACTCAAAACCTCATTCTAACACTACCCCAAAACGTAACCCTAACCCTAACCCAAACCATAACCCAAAGAATAACCCTAATCCTAACCCTAACACTAACCCTCATCCTTATCCTAACCCTAACCCTAAACCTAACCCTAACCCTAACACTAATTCTAACCCTAACCCTAACCCTAAACCAAACCAAACCCTAATCTTAACACAAACCCTAACCCTAATCCTAACCCTAACCCTAACCCTAACTCAAACCCTAACCCTAACCCTAACCCTAACCCAAACCCTAACCCTAACCCTAACCCTAATCCTAACCCAAACCCTAACCCTAACCCTAATCCTAACCCTAATGCTAACCCTAAACCTAACCCTAACACTAACCCTAGTCCTAAACCTAACCCTAACGCAAACCCTTACACTAACCCTAAGCCTAACCCTAACCCTAAATCAATCCGTAACCCTAACCCTAACCCTATACCGAACCCAAACCCTAACCCTAACCCTAACCCTAACTGAAATACTTATCCTAAACCTAACCCGAACCCTAATGCTAACCCTAAACCTAATTCAAACCCAAACCCTAACCCTAATCCTAACCCTAAACCTAACCTTAACCCTTACCCAAACGCAAACTCTAAACATAACTCTAATCGGAACCCTAACCCTAACCCTAATCCTAACCCTAACAATAACCATAACCCTAATCCAACACCTCACCCTAACTCTAACTCTAACCCAAAGCCTAACCTAACCAAAACTCTAAACCAAACCCAAACCGTAACCCTAACCCTAACTCTAACCCAAACCCTAACCTAACCCTAAACCTAACCCTAACTCAAACCCTAACTCTAACACTAACCCAAACCCTAACCCTAACACTAACCCAAACCATAACCCAAATAATAACCCTAATCCTAACCCTAACCTTAACCCTCATCCTTATCCTAACCCTAACCCTAAACCTAATCCTAAACATAACCCTAAATCTAACCTTAACCCTAACCCTAACCAACACAAACCCAAACCCTAATTTTAACACAAACCCTAACCCTAATCCTAACTCCAACTCTAAACCTAACCCAAACCCTAACCCTAACCCTAACCCAAACCCTAATCCTAACCATAACACTAACCCTAACCCTAAACCTAACCCTAACCCTAACCCTAACACTAATCCTAACCCTAACCCTAACCCTAACCCTAACTCAAACCCTAACCCTAACCCTAACCCTAAACCCTAACCCTAAACCTAAACCTAACCATAACCCTAAACATAACCGAAACCCAAACTCTAAACCTAACCTTAACCCTAACATTAACCCTAATTCTAACCCAAACCCCAACCCTAACACTAACCCTAACCCTAACACAAAGGCTAAACCTGACCCTAACCCTAACCCAAACCCAAATTCTAACCCTAACCCTAACCCTAACCCTAACCCTAACCCAAACCCTAACCCTAACCCTAATCCTAACCCTAATGCTAACCCTAACCCTAACTGAAACACTAAACCTAAACCAAACCCTAACCCTAATGCTAACCCTAAACCTAATTCAAACTCAAACCCTAACCCTAACCCTAACCCGAACCCAAACCCTAACCCTAACCCTAAACCTAGCCCAAAACATAACCCAAACCGAAACCCTAACCCTAACCCTATCCCTAACCCTAAACTGTAACCCTAACACTTACCCTAACCATAACCCAAACCTAAACCCAAACCCTAACCCTAATCCTAACCCTAACCCTAACCCTAATCCTAGTTCTATCCCTAACCCTAACCCTAACCCTAACCCTAACCCTAACCTTAACCCTTACCCAAACCCAAACTCTAAACCTAACTCTAATCGGAACCCTAACCCTAACCCTAATCCTAACGCTAACCCTAACCATAACCCTAACCCTAACCGTAAAGTTAAACCTAACCCTAACCCTAACCCTAACCCTAAACCTAAACAAACCTAAACCCTAACCCGAATCCAAACCCTAACCCTAACCCTAACCCTAACCCAAACCCTAACCCTAACCCTAACCCTAATCCTAACCCAAACCCTAACCCTAACCCTAATCCTAACCCTAATGCTAACCCTAAACCTAACCCTAACACTAACCCTAGTCCTAAACCTAACCCTAACCCAAACCCTTACACTAACCCTAAGCCTAACCCTAACCCTAAATCAAACCCTAACCCTAACCCTAACCCTAACCCGAACCCAAACCCTAACCCTAACCCTAACCCTAACTGAAATACTTATCCTAAACATATCCCTAACCCTAATGCTAACCCTAAACCTAATTCATACTCAAACCCTAACCCTAATCCTAACCCTAAACCTAACCTTAACCCTTACCCAAACCCAAACTCTAAACATAACTCTAATCGGAACCCTAACCCTAACCCTAATCCTAACCCTAACCCTAACCATAACCATAATCCAACACCTCACCCTAACCCTAACTCTAACCCAAAGCCTAACCTAACCCTAACTCTAAACCAAACCCAAACCGTAACCCTAACCCTAACTCTTACCCAAACCCTAATCTAACCCTAGACCTAACCCTAACCCTAACTCATACCCTAACTATAACAATAACCCAAACCCTAACCCTAACACTAAACCAAACAATAACACAAATAATAACAGTAATACTAACCCTGACCTTAACCCTCATCCCTTTCCTAACCCTAACCCTAAACCTAATCCTAAACCTAACCCTAACCCTAAACCTAACCCTAACCCTAACCAACACAAACCCAAACCCTAATTTTAACACAAACCCTAACCCTAATCCTAACTCCAACTCTAAACCTAACCCAAACCCTAACCCTAACCTAACCCAAACCCTAACCCTAACCCTAACACTAACCCTAACCCTAACCCTAACCCTAATTGTAACCCTAAAACAAAACCTAACCCTAAACGTAACTTTAACCCAAACCCTATCCCTAACCCTAAATCAAACCCTAATCTTAACACAAACCCTAACCCTAATCCTAATCCTAACCGTAACCCTAACTGAAACGTTAACCCTAAACCTAACCCTAACCCAAACCCTAACCCTAACCCTAACCCTAACCCTAAACCAAACCCAAACCCTAACCCTAACCCTTATCCTAAAACTAATGCTAACCCTAAACCTAACCCTAACCCTAGTCGTAACCCTAACCCTAATCCAAACCCTAACACTAACCCTAACCCTAACCCTAACCCTAAATCAAACCCTAAACATAACCCTAACCCTAACCTTAACCTAACGCTAACCCTAACTGAAACACTAATCCTAAACCTAACCCTAACCCTAATGCTAACCCTAAACCTAATTCAAACTCAAACCCTAACCCTAATCCTAACCCGAACCCAAACCCTAACCCTAACCCTAAACCTAACCCAAAATATAACCCAAACCGAAACCCTAACCCTAACCCTAACCATAAACCTAATGCAACAACTCACCCTAACCCTAACTCTAACCCAAACCCTAACCTAAACCTAACTCTAAACCAAACCCAAACCCTAACCCTAACCCTAACTCTAACCCAAACCCTAACCTAACCCTAAACCTAACCCTAACTCAAACCCTCACTCTAACACTAACCCAAACCGTAACCCTAACCCTAACCCAAACCATAACCCAAATAATAACCTTAATCCTAACCCTAACACTAACCCTCATCCTTACCCTAACCCTAACCCTAACCCTAAACCTAATTCTAACCCTAATCCTAACCCTAATCCTAACCCTAACCCTAACCCTAACCCAAACCCAAACCCTAATCTTAACACAAACCCTAACCCTAATCCTAACCCTAACCCAAACCCTAACCCCAACCCTAACCCTAACCCTAACCCAAACCCTAACCCTAAACCTAATCCTAACCCTAATGCTAACCCTAAACCTAACCCTAACAGTAAACCTAGTCCTAACCCTAACCCTAACCCAAACCCCTACACTAACCCTAACCCTAACCCTAACCCTAAATCAAACCCTAACCCTATCCCTAACCCTAACCCGAACCGAAACCCTAACCCTAACCCTAACCCTAACTGAAACACTAATCCTAAACTTAACCCTAACCCTAATGCTAACCCTAAACCTAATTCAAACTCAAACCCTAACCCTTTTCCTAACCCGAACCCAAACACTAACCCTAACCCTAAACCTAACCCAAAACATAACCCAAACCGAAACCCTAACCCTAAATCTAACCCTAACCCTAAACCCTAACCCTAACACTAACCCTAATATTAACCCAAACCTAAACCCAAACCCTAACCCTAATCCTAACCCTAAGCGTAACCCTAATCCTAGTCCTAACCCTAACCCTAACCCTAACACTAACACTAACACTAACCTTAAGCCTTACCCAAACAAAAACTCTAAACCTAACTCTAATCGGAACCCTAACCCTAACCCTAATCCTACCTCTAACCCTAACCATAACCCTAATCCAACACCTCACCCGAACCCTAACTCTAATCCAAACCCTATCCTAACCCTAACTCTAAACCAAACGCAAACCCTAACCCTAACCCTAACTCTAACCCAACTCTAACCTAACCCTAACCCAAACCCTAACACGAACCCTAACCCTAACCCTAACCCTAAATCAAACCCTAAACCTAACCCTAACCCTAACCTTAACCCTAACCCTAACCCTAAGTGAAACACTAATCCTAAACCTAACCCTAACCCTAATGCTAACCCTAAACCTAATTCAAACTCAAACCCTAACCCTAATCCTAAACCTAGCCCAAAACATAACCCAAACCGAAACCCTAACCCTAACCCTAACCCTAACCCTAAACTGTAACCCTAACACTTACCCTAACCATAACCCAAACCTAAACCCAAACCCTAACCCTAATCCTAACCCTAACCCTAACCCTAATCCTAGTTCTAACCCTCACCCCAACCCTAACCCCAACCCTAACCTTAACCCTTACCCAAACCCAAACTCTAAACCTAACTCTAATCGGAACCCTAACCCTAACCCCAACCCTAACGCTAACCCCAACCATAACCCTAACCCTAACCGTAAAGCTAAACCTAACCATAACCCTAACCCTAACCCTAAACCTAACCAAACCTAAACCCTAACCCAAACCCTAATCCTAACCCTAACCCTAACACTAAACCAAACCGAAAACATAAACCCTAAACCTAATCCTAACCCTAACTGTAACCCTAAAACAAAACCTAACCCTAAACGTAACTTTAACCCAAACCCTAACCCTAACCCTAAACCAAACCCTAATCTTAACACAAACCCTAACCCTAATCCTAACCCTAACCGTAACCCTAACTCAAACGTTAACCCTAAACCTAACCCTAACCCAAACCCTAACCCTAACCCTAAACCTAAACCAAACCCAAACCCTAACCCTAACCCTAATCCTAAAACTAATGCTAACCCTAAACCTAACCCTAACCCTAGGCGTTACCCTTATCCTTACCCAAACCCTAACACTAACCCTAACCGTAACCCTAACCCTAAACCTAACCCTAACCCTAACCTTAACCTAACCCTAACCCTAACTGAAACACTAATCCTAAACCTAACCCTAACCCTAATGCAAACCCTAAACCTAATTCAAACTCAAACCATAACCCTAATCCTAACCCGAACCCAAACCCTAACCCTAACCCTAAACCTAACCCAAAATATAACCCAAACCGAAACCCTAACCCTAACCCTAACCCTAACCCTAACCATAACCATAACCCAAACCTGAACACAAACCCTAACCCTAATCCTAACCCTAAACCTAACCCTAATTCTAGTCCTATCCCTAACCCTAACCGTAACCGTAACCTTAACCCTTACCCAAACCCAAACTCTAAACCTAACTCTAATCGGAACCCTAACCCTAACCCTAACCCTAACGCTAACCCTAACCTTAACCCTTACCCAAACCCAAACTCTAAACCTAACTCTAATCGGAAGCCTAACCCTAACCCTAATCCTAACCCTAACCCTAACCATAACCCTAATCCAACACCTCACCCTAACCCTAACTCTAACCCAAACCCTAACCTAAACCTAACTCTAAACCAAACCCAAACACTAACCCTAACCCTAAACCTAACCCTAACACTAACCCTAGTCCTAACCCTAACCCTAAACCAAACCCTAACACTAACCCTAGTCCTAACCCTAACCCTAAACCAAACCCTAACCCTAACCCTAACCCTAACCCTAACCCTAACCATAACCCTAATGCAACAACTCACCCTAACCCTAACTCTAACCCAAAACCTAACCTAAACCTAACTCTAAACCAAACCCAAACCCTAACCCTAACCCTAACTCTAACCCAAACCCTAACCTAACCCTAAACCTAACCCTAACTCAAACCCTCACTCTAACATTAACCCAAACCGTAACCCTAACCCTAACCCAAACCATAACCCAAATAATAACCTTAATCCTAACCCTAACACTAACCCTCATCCTTACCCTAACCCTAACCCTAACCCTAAACCTAATTCTAACCCTAATCCTAACCCTAATCCTAACCCTATCCCTAACCCTAACCCAAACCCAAACCCTAATCTTAACACAAACCCTAACCCTAATCCTAACCCTAACCCAAACCCTAACCCTAACCCTAACCCTAACCCTAACCCAAACCCTAACCCTAAACCTAATCCTAACCCTAATGCTAACCCTAAACCTAACCCTAACACTAAACCTAGTCCTAACCCTAACCCTAACCCAAACCCTTACACTAACCCTAACCCTAACCCTAACCCTAAAACAAACCCTAACCCTATCCCTAACCCTAACCCGAACCGAAACACTAACCCCAACCCTAACCCTAACTGAAACACTAATCCTAAACCTAACCCTAACCCTAATGCTGACCCTAAGCCTCATTCAAACTCAAACCCTAACTGTATTCCTAACCCGAACCCAAACACTAACCCTAACCCTAAACCTAATCCAAAACATAACCCAAACCGAAACCCTAACCCTAAAACTAACCCTAACCCTAAACCCTAACCCTAACACTAACCCTAATATTAACCCAAACCTAAACCCAAACCCTAACCCTAATCCTAACCCTAAGCGTAACCCTAATCCTAGTCCTAACCCTAACCCTAACACTAACACTAACACTAACCTTAAGCCTTACCCAAACAAAAACTCTAAACCTAACTCTAATCGGAACCCTAACCCTAACCCTAATCCTACCTCTAACCCTAACCATAACCCTAATCCAACACCTCACCCGAACCCTAACTCTAATCCAAACCCTATCCTAACCCTAACTCTAAACCAAACGCAAACCCTAACCCTAACCCTAACTCTAACCCAACTCTAACCTAACCCTAACCCAAACCCTAACACGAACCCTAACCCTAACCCTAACCCTAAATCAAACCCTAAACCTAACCCTAACCCTAACCTTAACCCTAACCCTAACCCTAACTGAAACACTAATCCTAAACCTAACCCTAACCCTAATGCTAACCCTAAACCTAATTCAAACTCAAACCCTAACCCTAATCCTAAACCTAGCCCAAAACATAACCCAAACCGAAACCCTAACCCTAACCCTAACCCTAACCCTAAACTGTAACCCTAACACTTACCCTAACCATAACCCAAACCTAAACCCAAACTCTAACCCTAATCCTAACCCTAACCCTAACCCTAATCCTAGTTCTAACCCTAACCCTAACCCTAACCCTAACCCTAACCTTAACCCTTACCCAAACCCAAACTCTAAACCTGACTCTAATCGGAACCCTAACCCTAACCCCAACCCTAACGCTAACCCTAACCATAACCCTAACCCTAACCGTAAAGCTAAACCTAACCATAACCCTAACCCTAACCCTAAACCTAACCAAACCTAAACCCTAACCCAAACCCTAATCCTAACCCTAACCCTAACACTAAACCAAACCGAAAACATAAACCCTAAACCTAATCCTAACCCTAACTGTAACCCTAAAACAAAACCTAACCCTAAACGTAACTTTAACCCAAACCCTAACCCTAACCCTAAACCAAACCCTAATCTTAACACAAACCCTAACCCTAATCCTAACCCTAACCGTAACCCTAACTCAAACGTTAACCCTAAACCTAAGCTTAACCCAAACCCTAACCGTAACCCTAAACCTAAACCAAACCCAAACCCTAACCCTAACCCTAATCCTAAAACTAATGCTAACCCTAAACCTAACCCTAACCCTAGTCGTAACCCTTACCCTAATCCAAACCCTAACACTAACCCTAACCCTAACCCTAACCCTAAACCTAACCCTAACCCTAACCTTAACCTAACCCTAACCCTAACTGAAACACTAATCCTAAACCTAACCCTAACCCTAATGCAAACCCTAAACCTAATTCAAACTCAAACCATAACCCTAATCCTAACCCGAACCCAAACCCCAACCCTAACCCTAAACCTAACCCAAAATATAACCCAAACCGAAACCCTAACCCTAACCCTAACCCTAACCCTAACCATAACCATAACCCAAACCTAAACACAAACCCTAACCCTAAACCTAACCCTAATTCTAGTCCTATCCCTAACCCTAACCGTAACCGTAACCTTAACCCTTACCCAAACCCAAACTCTAAACCTAACTCTAATCGGAACCCTAACCCTAACCCTAACCCTAACGCTAACCCTAACCTTAACCCTTACCCAAACCCAAACTCTAAACCTAACTCTAATCGGAAGCCTAACCCTAACCCTAATCCTAACCCTAACCCTAACCATAACCCTAATCCAACACCTCACCCTAACCCTAACTCTAACCCAAACCCTAACCTAAACCTAACTCTAAACCAAACCCAAACACTAACCCTAACCCTAAACCTAACCCTAACACTAACCCTAGTCCTAACCCTAACCCTAAACCAAACCCTAACACTAACCCTAGTCCTAACCCTAACCCTAAACCAAACCCTAACCCTAACCCTAACCCTAACCCTAACCATAACCATAACCCTAATGCAACAACTCACCCTAACCCTAACTCTAACCCAAACCCTAACCTAAACCTAACTCTAAACCAAACCCAAACCCTAACCCTAACCCTAACTCTAACCCAAACCCTAACCTAACCCTAAACCTAACCCTAACTCAAACCCTCACTCTAACATTAACCCAACCCGTAAACCTAACCCTAAGCCAAGCCATATCCCAAATGATAACCTTAATCCTAACCCTAACCTTAACCCTCATCCCTTTCCTAACCCTAACCCTAAACCTAATCCTAAACCTAACCCTAACCCTAACCCTAACCCTAACCCTAACCAACACAAACCCAAACCCAAACACTAACCCTAACCCAAAACCTAAACCCAACCGTAAACCTAAGCCTAACCCTAAACCAAAAACTAACCCTAAACCTAACCCTAAGCCAAACCCTAACACTAACCCTTATCCTAACCCATTCCAAAACCCTAACACTAACCCTAACCCTAACCCAAACCCTAACCCTAACCCTAACCCGAACCCAAACCCAAACCCTAACCCTAATCCTAACCCTAATGCTAACCCTAAACCTAACTCAAACTCAAACCCTAATCCTAACCCTAACCCTAAACCAAACCCTAACCCTAACCCTAACCTTAACCCTAACCCTAACCCTAACCCTTACCCTAACCATAACACTAACCCTAATTCTAACTAAAAGCCAAACCCTAACCCTAACCCAAACCCAAACCCTAATCTTAACACAAACCCTAACCCTAATTCTAACCGTAACCCTAACCCTAACCCATCCCCTAACCCTCACCATAACTCTAACCCAAACCCGAACCCTAACCCTAAGCCTAACCTAAATCCTTACCCTAACCCTAACCCTAACCCTAACCCAAACCCTAACCCTAACCCAAACCCTAACCCAAACCCAAACCCTAACCCTAACCCTAACGCTAACCCTAACCCTAACCCTAACCCTAACACTAACCCTAACCATAACCCTAACCCTAAACCTAACCAAACCTAAACCCTAACCCAAACCCTAATCCTAACACTAACCCTAACACTGACCCTAACCGAAAACCTAAACCCTAACCCTACTCCTAACCCTAACCCTAACCCTAACACAAACCCTAACCCTAAACGTAACCTTAATCCAAACCCTAACCCTAACCCTAATCCACACAGAAACCATAATCTTAACACAAACCCTAACCCTAATCCTAACCCTAACCCTAACCCTAACCCAAACGCAAACCCTAACCCTAACCCAAACCCTAACCCTAATCCTAACCCTAACCCTAACCCAAACCCTAACACTAACCCTAACCCAAACCCTAACAATAACCCTAAACCTAAACCTAACCGCTAACCCTAAAACTAACCCTAACCCTAAACCTAACCATTACCCAAACCCTAACCCTAACCCTAAACCTAACTGAAACACTAATCCTATACCTAACCCTAACCTTAATGCTAACCCTAAACCTAATTCAAACTCAAACCCTAACCCTAATCCTAACCCGAACCCAAACCCTAACCCTAACCCTAAACCTAACCCAAAACATAACCCAAACTGAAACCCTAACCCTAACCCTATCCCTAACCCTAACCCTAAACCCTAACCCTAACCCTAACCCTAACCCTAATCCTTATCCTAACAGTAATTATAGTCCTAACCCAAACCCTAACCCTAACCCAAACCCTAAATCTAACCCTAACCCTAACCCTAACCCTAAATCAAACCCTAAAACTAACCCTAACCCTCACCCTAACACAAACCATAACCCAAATAATAACCCTAATCCTAACCCTAAACCTAACCCTCATCCTTATCCTAACCCTAACCCTAACCCTAATTCTAACCCTAACCCTAACCCTAACCCAAAACCTAACCCTAACCCTAACCCTAATTCTAACCCTAACCCTAACCCTAACCCAAAACCTAACCCTAACCCTAACCCTAACCATAATCTTAACACTAACCCTAACCCTAACACTAACCCAGATTCAAACCTAACCCTAACCTTAACGCTAACCCAAACCCTAACCCTAACCCTAATCCTAACCCTAATGCTAACCCGAAACCTAACTCAAAGTCAAACCCTAACCCTAAGCCTAACCTAAACCAAACCCTAACCCTAACCCTAACCCTAACTAAAACCCTAACCCTAACCCTAACCCTAACCCAAACCCTAACACTAACCCTAATCCTAACCCTAATGCTAACCCGAAACCTAACTCAAACTCAAACCCTAACCCTAAGCCTAATCCTAAACCAAACCCTAACCCTAACCCTAACCCTAACTAAAACCCTAACACTAACCCAACCCGAACCCAAACCCTAACCCTAACCCTAACCCTAACCCTAGCACTAACGCTAACCCTAACCCTAACACTAACCCAAACGCTAACCCTAACCTTAACCCAAAACCTAAACCTAACCCTAAACCTAACCCTAACCGTAACCCAATCTCTAAGCCTAACCCTAAAACTTAACTTAACCCCTAACCCCTAACCCCAAACCCTAATCCAAACCCTAACCCTAACCCTAACCCTAACCCTAACCCTAACCCTAACCCTAAACCTAAACCTAGTCCTAACCCTAACCATAACCCTAACACTAACCCTAACCTTAACCCTTACCCAAACCCAAACTCTAAACCTAACTCTAATCGGAACCCTAACCCTAAGCCTAATCTTAACCCTAACCCTAACCATAACCCTAATCCAACACCTCACCCTAACCCTAACTCTAACCCAAACCCTAACCTAACCCTAACTCTTAACCAAACCCAAACCCTAACACTAACCCTAACTCTAACCCAAACCCTAACCTAACCCTAAACCTAACCCTAACTCAAACCCTAACTCTAACACTAACCCAAACACTAACTCTAAACCTAACTCAAACCATAACCCAAAAAATAACCCTAATCCTAATCCTAACCCTCATCCTTATCCTAACCCTAACCCTAATTCTAACCCTAACCCTAATCCTAATTCTAACCCTAACCCTAACCCTAACCCAAAACCTAATCCTAAACCTAACCCTAAACATAATCTTAACACTAACCCTAACCCTAACACTAACCCAGATTCAAACCTAACCCTAACGCAAACCCTAACCCTAAACCTAACCCTAACCCAAACCCTAACCCTAACCCTAATCCTAACCCTAATGCTAACCCTAAACCTAACTCAAACTCAAACCCTAACCCTAAGCCTAACCCTAACCCAAACCCTAACCCTAACCCTAACCCTAACCCTAACTAAAACCCTAACGATAACCCAACCCGAACGCAAACCCAAAACCCAAACCCGAAACTTAACCGAACACCTAACCCTAACCCTAACCCTAAACCAAACCCTAACCCTAACACTCACCCTAACCCTAATCGTAAGCCTAACCCTAACCCTAAGCCTAAGCCTAACCCAAACCCTAATCCTAACCCTAAATCTAACCCTAACCCTAACCCTAATCCTAACCCTAATGGTAACCCTAAACCTAACTCTAACACTAACCCTAGTCCTAACCCTAACCCTAACCCAAACCCTAACGATAAACCTAACCCTAACCCTAACCGTAAATCAAACCCTAACCCTATCCCTAACCCTAACCCGAACCGAAACCCTAACCCTAAACCTAACCCTAACTGAAACACTAATCCTAAACCTAACCCTAACCCTAATGCTAACCCTAAACCTAATTCAAACTCAAACCCTAACCCTATTCCTAACCCGAACCCAAACACTAACCCTAACCCTAAACCTAACCCAAAACATAACCCAAACCGAAACCCTAACCCTAAATCTAACCCTAACCCTAAACCCTAATCCTAACACTAACCCTAATATTAACCCAAACCTAAACCCAAACCCTAACCCTAATCCTAACCCTAACCGTAACCCTAATCCTAGTCCTAACCCTAACCCTAACTCTAACGCTAACACTAACACTAACCTTAAGCCTTACCCAAACAAAAACTCTAAACCTAACTCTAATCATTACCCTAACCCTAACCCTAATCCTACCTCTAACCCTAACCATAACCCTAATCCAACACCTCACCCGAACCCTAACTCTAAACCAAACCCTATCCTAACCCTAACTCTAAACCAAACGCAAACCCTAACCCTAACCCTAACTCTAACCCAAACTCTAACCTAACCCTAACCCAAACCCTAACACTAACCCTAACCCTAACCCTAACCCTAAATCAAACCCTAAACCTAACCCTAACCCTAACCTTAACCCTAACCCTAACCCTAACTGAAACACTAATCCTAAACCTAACCCTAACCCTAATGCTAACCCTAAACCTAATTCAAACTCAAACCCTAATCCTAACCCGAACCCAAACCCTAACTGTAACCCTAACCCTAAACCTAGCCCAAAACATAACCCAAACCGAAACCCTAACCCTAACACTAACCCTAACCCTAACCTGTAACCGTAACACTTACCCTAACCCTAACCCAAACCCAAACCCTAATTTTAATACAAACCCTAACCCTAATCCTAACTCTAACCCTAACCCTAACCCTAACCCTAAATCAAACCCTAAACCTAACCCTAACCCTAACCCTAACCCTAACCCTAACCCTAACCCAAACCCAAACCCTAATCTTAACAGAAACCCTAACCCTAATCTTAACACAAACCCTAACCCTAATCCTAACCCTAAGCCAAACCCTAACCCTAACCCTAAACCTAACCCTAACCCTAACCCTAACCCTAACCCAAACAATAACCCTAACCCTAATCCTAACCCTAATGCTAACCCTAAACCTAACCCTAACACTAAACCTAGTCCTAACCCTAACCCTAACCCAAACACTTACACTAACCCTAAGCCTAACCCTAACCCTAAATCAAACCCTAACCCTAACCCTAACCCTAACCCGAACCCAAACCCTAACCCTAACCCTAACCCTAACTGAAATACTTATCCTAAACCTAACCCTAACCCTAATGCTAACCTTAAACCTAATTCAAACTCAAACCCTAACCCTAATAATAACCCTAAACCTAACCTTAACCCTTACCCACACCCAAACTCTAAACATAACTCTAATCGGAACCCTAACCCTAACCCTAATCCTAACCCTAACCCTACACATAACCCTAATCCAACACCTCACACTAACCCTAACTCTAACACAAAGCCTAACCTAACCCTAACTCTAAACCAAACCCAAACGGTAACACTAACCCTAACTCTAACACAAACCCTAACCTAACCCTAAACCTAACCCTAACTCAAACCCTAACTCTAACACTAACCCAAACCCTAACCCTAACACTAACCCAAACCATAACCCAAATAATAACCCTAATCCTAACCCTAACCTTAACCCTCATCCTTATCCTAACCCTAACCCTAACCCTAATTCTAAACCTAACCCTAACCCTAACCCTAACCCTAACCCTAACCCTAATCCTAACACAAACCCAAACCCTAATTTTAACACAAACCCTAACCCTAATCCTAACTCCAACACTAAACCTAACCCAAACCCTAACCCTAAACCTAACCCTAATCCAAACCCTAATCCTAACCCTAACCCTAACCCTAACCCTAATGCTAACCCTAAACCTAATTCAAACTCAAACCCTAACCCTAATCCTAACCCTAAACCTAACCTTAACCCTTACCCACACCCAAACTCTAAACATAACTCTAATCGGAACCCTAACCCTAACCCTAATCCTAACCCTAACCCTAACCATAACCCTAATCCAACACCTCACACTAACCCTAACTCTAACACAAAGCCTAACCTAACCCTAACTCTAAACCAAACCCAAACCGTAACACTAACCCTAACTCTAACCCAAACCCTAACCTAACCCTAAACCTAACCCTAACTCAAACCCTAACTCTAACACTAACCCAAACCCTAAACCTAACACTAACCCAAACCATAACCCAAATAATAACCCTAATCCTAAACCTAACCCTAACCCTCATCCTTATCCTAACCCTAAACCTAACCCTAACCCTAATCCTAACCCTAATTCTAATCCTAACCCTAACCCTAACCCAAAAGCTAACCCTAACCCTAACCCTAACCCTAATCTTAACACTAACCCTAACCTTAACACTAACCCAGATTCAAACCTAACCCTAACCCAAACCCTAACCCTAACCATAACCCTAACCCAAACCCTAACCGTAACCCTAATTCTAACCCTAATGCTAAACCTAAACCTAACTCAAACTCAAACCCTAACCCTAAGCCTAACCCTAACCCTAACCCTAACCCTAACCCTAACCCTAACCCTAACCCTAACCCTAACTAAAACCCTAACACTAACCCAACCCGATCGCAAACCCTAAGCCTAACCCGAAACTTAACCGAAAAACTAAACCTAAATGTAATCCTAAACAAAACCCTAACCCTAACCCTAACCATAACCCTAACCCTAACCCTAACCTTAACCCTAACCCAAACCCAAACACTAACCCTAACCCAAAACCTAAACCCAACCGTAAACCTAAGCCTAACCCTAAACCAAAAACTAACCCTAAACCTAACCCTAAGCCAAACCCTAACACTAACCCTTATCCTAACCCATTCCAAAACCCTAACACTAACCCTAACCCTAACCCAAACCCTAACCCTAACCCTAACCCGAACCCAAACCCAAACCCTAACCCTAATCCTAACCCTAATGCTAACCCTAAACCTAACTCAAACTCAAACCCTAATCCTAACCCTAACCCTAAACCAAACCCTAACCCTAACCCTAACCTTAACCCTAACCCTAACCCTAACCCTTACCCTAACCATAACACTAACCCTAATTCTAACTAAAAGCCAAACCCTAACCCTAACCCAAACCCAAACCCTAATCTTAACACAAACCCTAACCCTAATTCTAACCGTAACCCTAACCCTAACCCAACCCCTAACCCTCACCATAACTCTAACCCAAACCCGAACCCTAACCCTAAGCCTAACCTAAATCCTTACCCTAACCCTAACCCTAACCCTAACCCAAACCCTAACCCTAACCCAAACCCTAACCCAAACCCAAACCCTAACCCTAACCCTAACGCTAACCCTAACCCTAACCCTAACCCTAACACTAACCCTAACCATAACCCTAACCCTAAACCTAACCAAACCTAAACCCTAACCCAAACCCTAATCCTAACACTAACCCTAACACTGACCCTAACCGAAAACCTAAACCCTAATCCTACTCCTAACCCTAACCCTAACCCTAACACAAACCCTAACCCTAAACGTAACCTTAATCCAAACCCTAACCCTAACCCTAATCCACACAGAAACCATAATCTTAACACAAACCCTAACCCTAATCCTAACCCTAACCCTAACCCTAACCCTAACCCAAACGCAAACCCTAACCCTAACCCAAACCCTAACCCTAATCCTAACCCTAACCCTAACCCAAACCCTAACACTAACCCTAACCCAAACCCTAACAATAACCCTAAACCTAAACCTAACCGCTAACCCTAAAACTAACCCTAACCCTAAACCTAACCATTACCCAAACCCTAACCCTAACCCTAAACCTAACTGAAACACTAATCCTATACCTAACCCTAACCTTAATGCTAACCCTAAACCTAATTCAAACTCAAACCCTAACCCTAATTCTAACCCGAACCCAAACCCTTACCCTAACCCTAAACCTAACGCAAAACATAACCCAAACTGAAACCCTAACCCTAACCCTATCCCTAACCCTAACCCTAAACCCTAACCCTAACCCTAACCCTAACCCTAATCCTTATCCTAAAAGTAATCCTAGTCCTAACCCAAACCCTAACCCTAACCCAAACCCTAAATCTAACCCTAACCCTAACCCTAACCCTAAATCAAACCCTAAACCTAACCCTAACCCTAACCCTAACACAAACCATAACCCAAATAATAACCCTAATCCTAACCCTAAACCTAACCCTCATCCTTATCCTAACCCTAACCCTAACCCTAATTCTAACCCTAACCCTAACCCTAACCCAAAACCTAACCCTAACCCTAACCCTAATTCTAACCCTAACCCTAACCCTAACCCAAAACCTAACCCTAACCCTAACCCTAACCATAATCTTAACACTAACCCTAATCCTAACACTAACCCAGATTCAAACCTAACCCTAACCCTAACGCTATCCCAAACCCTAACCCTAACCCTAATCCTAACCCTAATGCTAACCCGAAACCTAACTCAAAGTCAAACCCTAACCCTAAGCCTAACCTAAACCAAACCCTAACCCTAACCCTAACCCTAACTAAAACCCTAACCCTAACCCTAACCCTAACCCAAACCCTAACACTAACCCTAATCCTAACCCTAATGCTAACCCGAAACCTAACTCAAACTCAAACCCTAACCCTAAGCCTAATCCTAAACCAAACCCTAACCCTAACACTAACCCTAACTAAAACCCTAACACTAACCCAACCCGAACCCAAACCCTAACCCTAACCCTAACCCTAACCCTAGCACTAACGCTAACGCTAACCCTAACACTAACCCAAACGCTAACCCTAACCCTAACCCAAAACCTAAACCTAATCCTAAACCTAACCCTAACCGTAACCCAATCTCTAAGCCTAACCCTAAAACTTAACTTAACCCCTAACCCCTAACCCCAAACCCTAATCCAAACCCTAACCCTAACCCTAACCCTAACCCTAACCCTAACCCTAACCCTAAACCTAAACCTAGTCCTAACCCTAACCATAACCCTAACACTAACCCTAACCTTAACCCTTACCCAAACCCAAACTCTAAACCTAACTCTAATCGGAACCCTAACCCTAACCCTAATCTTAACCCTAACCCTAACCATAACCCTAATCCAACACCTCACCCTAACCCTAACTCTAACCCAAACCCTAACCTAACCCTAACTCTTAACCAAACCCAAACCCTAACACTAACCCTAACTCTAACCCAAACCCTAACCTAACCCTAAACCTAACCCTAACTCAAACCCTAACTCTAACACTAACCCAAACACTAACTCTAAACCTAACTCAAACCATAACCCAAAAAATAACCCTAATCCTAATCCTAACCCTCATCCTTATCCTAACCCTAACCCTAATTCTAACCCTAACCCTAATCCTAATTCTAACCCTAACCCTAACCCTAACCCAAAACCTAATCCTAAACCTAACCCTAAACATAATCTTAACACTAACCCTAACCCTAACACTAACCCAGATTCAAACCTAACCCTAACGCAAACCCTAACCCTAAAAATAACCCTAACCCAAACCCTAACCCTAACCCTAATCCTAACCCTAATGCTAAACCTAAACCTAACTCAAACTCAAACCCTAAGCCTAAGCCTAACCCTAACCCAAACCCTAACCCTAACCCTAACCCTAACCCTAACTAAAACCCTAACGCTAACCCAACCCGAACGCAAACCCAAAACCCAAACCCGAAACTTAACCGAAAACCTAAACCTAACCGTAATCCTAAACCAAACCCTAACCCTAACACTCACCCTAACCCTAATCCTAAGCCTAACCCTAACCCTAACCCTAACCCTAACCCAAACCCGAACCCTAACCATAACCGTAACCCAAAACCATAACCCTATCCCTAACCCTAAACCAAACACTAACCCGAATCTTAACGCTAAAGCAAACCCTAATCCTAATTCTAAGCCTAACACTAACCCTAACCGAAAACCTAAACCCTAACCCTACTCCTAACCCTAACCCTAACCCTTACCCTTACCCAAACCCAAATCCTAAAACTAACCCTAATCCAAACCTTAACCCTAACCCTAATCCTAACCGTAACCCTAACCCTAACCCAACCCCTAACCCTCACCCTAACTCTAACGCAAACCCGAACCCTAACCCTAACCCTAACCCAAATCCTAACCCTAACCCTAACCCTAACCCTAACCCTACTCCTAACCCTAACCCTAACCCTAACACAAACCCTAACCCAAAACGTAACCTTAACCCAAATCCTAACCCTAACCCTAACCCAAACCCTAACCCGAACCCTAACACTAACCCTAACCCAAAACCTAACCCTAACCCTAATCCTAACCCTAATGCTAATCCTAAACCTAACCCTAACACTAACCCTAGTCCTAACCCTAATCCTAACCCAAACCCTAACACTAACCCTAACCCTAACCCTAACCCTAAATCAAACCCTAAACCTAACCAGAACCCAAAACCTAACCCTAACCCTAACCCTAACTGAAACACTAATCCTAAACCTAACCCGAACCCTAATGCTAACCCTAAACCTAATTCAAACTCAAACCCTAACCCTAATCCTAGGAGGAACCCAAACCCTAAACCTAACCCTAAACCTAACCCAAAACATAATCCAAACCGAAACCCTAACCCTAACCCTAACCCTAACACTAAACCCTAACCCTAATCCTAGTCCTAACCCTAACCCTAATCCTAACCTTAACCCTTCGCAAACCCAAACTCTAAACCAAACTCTAATCGGAACCCTAACCCTAACCCTACACCTAACCCTAACCCTAACAATAACCCTTATCCAACACCTCACGCTAACCCTAACTCTAACCCAAACCCTAACCTAACCCTAACTCTAAACCAAACCCAAACCCTATCCCTAACCCTAACTCTAACCCAAACCCCAATGTAAGCCTAAACCTAACCCTAATTCAAACACTAACTCTAACACTAACCCAAACCCTAAACTTAACCCTAACCCAAACCATAACCCAAATAATAACCCTAACCCTAACCCTAACCCTAACCCTAACCTTAACCCTAACCATAATTCTAAACCTAACCCTAACCCTAAACCTAACCCTAACCCAAACCCAAACCCAAACCGTAATCTTAACACAAAACCTAACCCTAATCCTAACCCTAACCCTAACCCTAACCCAAACCCTAACCCTAACCCTAATCCTAACCCAAACCCTAACCTTAACCCTTACCCAAACCCAAACTCTAAACCTAACTCTAATTGGAACCCTAACCGTAACCCTAATCCTAACCCTAACCCTAACCATAACCCTAATCCAACACCTCACCCTAACCCTAACTCTAACCCAAACCCTAACCTAAAACTAACTGTAAACCAAACCCAAACCCTAACCCTAACCCTAACCTTAACCCTAACCCTAACCCTAACTGAAACACTAATCCTAAACATAATTCTAACCGTAATGCTAACCCTAAACCTAATTCAAACTCAAATCCTAACCCTAATCCTAACCCGAACCCAAACTCTAACCCTAACCCTAAACCTAAACGAAAACGGAACCCAAACCGAAACCCTAACCCTAAACGTAAACCTCACCCTCATCCTAATCCTAACCCTAACCCTAACCATAACCCTAATCTAACCCTAACCCTAACCCTTATCCTAACCCTAACACTAACGCTAACCCTAACTCAAACCCTATCCCTAACCCTAACCCTAACCCGAACCCAAACCGTAACCCTAACTCTAAACCTAACCCAAATGCTAACCCTAAAACTAACCCTAACACTAACCCTAGTCCTAAACCTAATCCTAACCCAAACCCTAACCCTAAACCTAACCCGAACCCAAACCCAAACCTTAACCCTAACCCTAACTGAAATACTTATCCTAAACCTAACCCTAACCCTAACACTAACCCAAACCATAACCCAAATAATAACACTAATCCTAACCCTAACCCTAACCCTCATCCTTATCCTAACCCTAACCCTAACCCTAACCCTAACCCAAACCCAAACCCTAGTCTTAACACAAAACCTAACCCTAATCCTAACTCTAACACTAACCCTAACACAAACCCTAACCCTAACTCTAACCCTAACCCAAACCCTAACCCTAACCCTAACCCAAACCCTAAACCTAACCCTAATCCTAACCCTAAACCTAACCCTAAACCTACCCCTAACACTAACCCTAGTCCTAACCTTAACCCTAACCCAACCCCTAACACTAACCCTAACCCTATCCCTAACCCTAAATCAAACCCTAACCCTAACCCTAACCCTAACCTGATCCCAATCCCTAACCCTAACCCTACCCCTAACTGCAACACTAATCCTAAACCTAACCCTAACCCTAATGCTAACCCTAAACCTAATTCAAACTCAAACCCTAACCCTATTCCTAATCCGAACCCAAACCCTAACCCTAACCCTAAACTTAACCCAAAACATAACCCAAACCGAAACCCTAACCCTAAATCTAACCTTAACCCTAAACCCTAACACTAACACTAACCCTAAACATAACCTAAACCTAAACCCACACCCTAACCCTAATCCTAACCCTAACCCTAACCCTAATCCTAGTCCTAAACCTAACCCTAACCCTAACCCTAACCCTAACCTTAACCCTTACCCAAACCCAAACTCAAAACCTAACTCTAATCGGAACCCTAACCGTAACCCTAATCCTAACCCTAACCCTAACCATAACCCTAATCCAACACCTCACCCTAACCCTAACTCTAACCCAAACCCTAACCTAAAACTAACTCTAAACCAAACCCAAACCCTAACCCTAACCTTAATTCTATCCCAAACCCTAACCTAACAGTAAACCTAAACCTAACTCAAACCCTAACACTAACACTAACCCAAATCCTAACTCTAACCCTAACCCAAACCATATCCCAAGTAATAACCCTAATTCTAACCCTAACCCTAAACCTCATCCTTATCCTAACCCTAACCCTAACCCTAACCCTAACCCTAACCCGAATTTTAACCCTAACCCTAACCCTAACCTAAAACCTAACCCTAACCCTAACCCTAATCTCAACCCTAAACCTAACCATAACACTAAT
This sequence comes from Eospalax fontanierii, assembly GCA_035773235.1. NCBI lineage: Eukaryota > Metazoa > Chordata > Mammalia > Rodentia > Spalacidae > Eospalax > Eospalax fontanierii. The sequence continues at coordinate 87,142,272 of CM069532.1, read as the reverse complement.
CCAACACCTCACCCTAACCCTTACTCTAACCCAAACCCTAACCTAAAACTAACTCTAAACCAAACCCAAACCCTAACCCTAACACTAATTCTAACCCAAACCCTAACCTAACAGTAAACCTAACCCTAACTCAAAACCTATCTATAACACTAACTCAAACCTTAACCCTAACGCAAACCTAAACCATAACCCAAATACTAACCCTAATCCTAACCCTAACCCTAACCCTCATCCTTATCCTAACCCGAACCCTAACCCTTACCCTTACCCAAACCCAAACCCTAAAACTAACCGTAATCCGAACCCTAACCATAACCCTAATCCTAACCGTAACCCTAACCCTAACCCAAACCCTAACCCTCACCCTAACTCTAACCCAAACCCTAACACTAACACTAAGCTTGACCCTAACCCTAACACAAACCCTAACCCTAACACTAACCCTAATTCTAACTAAAACCCTAATCCTAACCCGAACCAAAACCCTAACCCTAACACTAACCCTAAACCTAACCCAAAACATAACCCACAACGAAACCCTAAACCTAACCCTAACCCTAAACCAAACCCACACCGTAACCCTAACCCTAACCCAAACCCTAACACTAACCCTAATCCTACCCTTAAACCCTAAACCTAACCCTAACCATAACCCAAACCTAAAGCCTAACCCAAACCATAACCCTAATCCAACCTCTAACCCTTACCCTAACTCTAACATAAACCCTAACCTAACCCTAACCCTAACCCAAACCCAAACCCTAACCCTAATCTTAACACAAACCCTAACCCGAATCCTAACCCTAAACCTAACCTTAACCCGAACCATAATTCTAACCCTAACCCTAACCCTAACCCTAACCCTAACCCAAACCCAAACCCTAATCTTAAGACAAACCCTAACCCTAATCCTAACCCTATCCCTAACCCTAACCCAAACCCTAACCCTAACTCTAATCCTAACCCAAACCCTAACCCTAACCCTAACCCTAACCCTAATCCTAACCCTAATGCTAACCCTAAACCTAACCCTAACACTAACCCTAGTCCTAACCCTAACCCTAACCCTAACCCTTACCTAACCCAAACCCTAACCCTAAGTCAAACCCTGACCCAAAGCCTAACCCAAACCCAAACCCTAACACTAACCCTAACGCTAACCCTAACCATAACCCTAAACCTAAACGTAAACTTAACCCAAACCCTAACCCTAACCCTAACACAAACCTAAACCCTAATCTTAACACAAACCCTAACCCTAATCCTAACCCTAACCGTAACCCTAACCCAAACGCTAACGCTAACCCTAACCGTAACCCTAACTCAAACCCTAACCCTAACCGAAACACCAATCCTAAACCTAATCCTAACCCTAATGCTAAGCCTAAACCTAATTCAAACTCAAACCCTAACCCTAATCCTAACCCGAACCCAAACCCTAAACATAACCCTAAACCTAACCCAAAACGTAACCCAAACCGAAACCCTAACCCTAACCCTAACCCTAAACCTAACCCTCATCCTTATCCTAACCCTAACCCTAACACTAACCCTAACCCTAATTCTAACCCTAACACTAACCCTAATCCTAACCCTAACCCTAACCCTAACCCTAATCCTAACCCTAACCCTAACCCTAATCCTAGTCCTAAACCTAACCCTAACCCTAACCCTAACCCTAACCTTAACCCTTACCCAAACCCAAACTCAAAACCTAACTCTAATCGGAACCCTAACCGTAACCCTAATCCTAACCCTAACCCTAACCATAACCCTAATCCAACACCTCACCCTAACCCTAACTCTAACCCAAACCCTAACCTAAAACTAACTCTAAACCAAACCCAAACCCTAACCCTAACCTTAATTCTATCCCAAACCCTAACCTAACAGTAAACCTAAACCTAACTCAAACCCTAACACTAACACTAACCCAAATCCTAACTCTAACCCTAACCCAAACCATATCCCAAGTAATAACCCTAATTCTAACCCTAACCCTAAACCTCATCCTTATCCTAACCCTAACCCTAACCCTAACCCTAACCCTAACCCGAATTTTAACCCTAACCCTAACCCTAACCTAAAACCTAACCCTAACCCTAACCCTAATCTCAACCCTAAACCTAACCATAACACTAATCCAACACCTCACCCTAACCCTTACTCTAACCCAAACCCTAACCTAAAACTAACTCTAAACCAAACCCAAACCCTAACCCTAACACTAATTCTAACCCAAACCCTAACCTAACAGTAAACCTAACCCTAACTCAAAACCTATCTATAACACTAACTCAAACCTTAACCCTAACGCAAACCTAAACCATAACCCAAATACTAACCCTAATCCTAACCCTAACCCTAACCCTCATCCTTATCCTAACCCGAACCCTAACCCTTACCCTTACCCAAACCCAAACCCTAAAACTAACCGTAATCCGAACCCTAACCATAACCCTAATCCTAACCGTAACCCTAACCCTAACCCAAACCCTAACCCTCACCCTAACTCTACCCCAAACCCTAACACTAACACTAAGCTTGACCCTAACCCTAACACAAACCCTAACCCTAACACTAACCCTAATTCTAACTAAAACCCTAATCCTAACCCGAACCAAAACCCTAACCCTAACACTAACCCTAAACCTAACCCAAAACATAACCCACAACGAAACCCTAAACCTAACCCTAACCCTAAACCAAACCCACACCGTAACCCTAACCCTAACCCAAACCCTAACACTAACCCTAATCCTACCCTTAAACCCTAAACCTAACCCTAACCATAACCCAAACCTAAAGCCTAACCCTAACCATAACCCTAATCCAACCTCTAACCCTTACCCTAACTCTAACATAAACCCTAACCTAACCCTAACCCTAACCCAAACCCAAACCCTAACCCTAATCTTAACACAAACCCTAACCCGAATCCTAACCCTAAACCTAACCTTAACCCTAACCATAATTCTAACCCTAACCCTAACCCTAACCCTAACCCTAACCCAAACCCAAACCCTAATCTTAAGACAAACCCTAACCCTAATCCTAACCATATCCCTAACCCTAACCCAAACCCTAACCCTAACTCTAATCCTGACCCAAACCCTAACCCTAACCCTAACCCTAACCCTAATCCTAACCCTAATGCTAACCCTAAACCTAACCCTAACACTAACCCTAGTCCTAACCCTAACCCTAACCCTAACCCTTACCTAACCCAAACCCTAACCCTAAGTCAAACCCTGACCCAAAGCCTAACCCAAACCCAAACCCTAACACTAACCCTAACGCTAACCCTAACCATAACCCTAAACCTAAACGTAAACTTAACCCAAACCCTAACCCTAACCCTAACACAAACCTAAACCCTAATCTTAACACAAACCCTAACCCTAATCCTAACCCTAACCGTAACCCTAACCCAAACGCTAACGCTAACCCTAACCGTAACCCTAACTCAAACCCTAACCCTAACCGAAACACCAATCCTAAACCTAATCCTAACCCTAATGCTAAGCCTAAACCTAATTCAAACTCAAACCCTAACCCTAATCCTAACCCGAACCCAAACCCTAAACATAACCCTAAACCTAACCCAAAACGTAACCCAAACCGAAACCCTAACCCTAACCCTAACCCTAAACCTAACCCTCATCCTTATCCTAACCCTAACCCTAACACTAACCCTAACCCTAATTCTAACCCTAACACTAACCCTAATCCTAACCCTAACCCTAACCCTAACCCAAACCCTAACCCTAACCCTAACCCTATCCCAAACCCTAACCCTAACCCTAACCCTAACCCTAACCTTAACCCTTACCCAAACCCAAACTCAAAACCTAACTCTAATCAGAACCCTAACCGTAACCCTAATCCTAACCCTAACCCTAACCATAACCCTAATCCAACACCTCACCCTAACCCTAACTCTAACCCAAACCCTAACCTAAAACTAACTCTAAACCAAACCCAAACCCTAACCCTAACCTTAATTCTATCCCAAACCCTAACCTAACAGTAAACCTAAACCTAACTCAAACCCTAACACTAACACTAACCCAAATCCTAACTCTAACCCTAACCCAAACCATATCCCAAGTAATAACCCTAATTCTAACCCTAACCCTAAACCTCATCCTTATCCTAACCCTAACCCTAACCCTAACCCTAACCCTAACCCGAATTTTAACCCTAACCCTAACCCTAACCTAAAACCTAACCCTAACCCTAACCCTAATCTCAACCCTAAACCTAACCATAACACTAATCCAACACCTCACCCTAACCCTTACTCTAACCCAAACCCTAACCTAAAACTAACTCTAAACCAAACCCAAACCCTAACCCTAACACTAATTCTAACCCAAACCCTAACCTAACAGTAAACCTAACCCTAACTCAAAACCTATCTATAACACTAACTCAAACCTTAACCCTAACGCAAACCTAAACCATAACCCAAATACTAACCCTAATCCTAACCCTAACCCTAACCCTCATCCTTATCCTAACCCGAACCCTAACCCTTACCCTTACCCAAACCCAAACCCTAAAACTAACCGTAATCCGAACCCTAACCATAACCCTAATCCTAACCGTAACCCTAACCCTAACCCAAACCCTAACCCTCACCCTAACTCTAACCCAAACCCTAACACTAACACTAAGCTTGACCCTAACCCTAACACAAACCCTAACCCTAACACTAACCCTAATTCTAACTAAAACCCTAATCCTAACCCGAACCAAAACCCTAACCCTAACACTAACCCTAAACCTAACCCAAAACATAACCCACAACGAAACCCTAAACCTAACCCTAACCCTAAACCAAACCCACACCGTAACCCTAACCCTAACCCAAACCCTAACACTAACCCTAATCCTACCCTTAAACCCTAAACCTAACCCTAACCATAACCCAAACCTAAAGCCTAACCCAAACCATAACCCTAATCCAACCTCTAACCCTTACCCTAACTCTAACATAAACCCTAACCTAACCCTAACCCTAACCCAAACCCAAACCCTAACCCTAATCTTAACACAAACCCTAACCCGAATCCTAACCCTAAACCTAACCTTAACCCTAACCATAATTCTAACCCTAACCCTAACCCTAACCCTAACCCTAACCCTAACCCAAACCCAAACCCTAAACTTAAGACAAACCCTAACCCTAATCCTAACCCTATCCCTAACCCTAACCCAAACCCTAACCCTAACTCTAATCCTAACCCAAACCCTAACCCTAACCCTAACCCTAACCCTAATCCTAACCCTAATGCTAACCCTAAACCTAACCCTAACACTAACCCTAGTCCTAACCCTAACCCTAACCCTAACCCTTACCTAACCCAAACCCTAACCCTAAGTCAAACCCTGACCCAAAGCCTAACCCAAACCCAAAACCTAACACTAACCCTAACGCTAACCCTAACCATAACCCTAAACCTAAACGTAAACTTAACCCAAACCCTAACCCTAACCCTAACAAAAAACCTAAACCCTAATCTTAACACAAACCCTAACCCTAATCCTAACCCTAACCGTAACCCTAACCCAAACGCTAACGCTAACCCTAACCGTAACCCTAACTCAAACCCTAACCCTAACCGAAACACCAATCCTAAACCTAATCCTAACCCTAATGCTAAGCCTAAACCTAATTCAAACTCAAACCCTAACCCTAATCCTAACCCGAACCCAAACCCTAAACATAACCCTAAACCTAACCCAAAACGTAACCCAAACCGAAACGCTAACCCTAACCCTAACGCTAAACCTAACCCTCATCCTTATCCTAACACTATCCCTAACACTAACCCTAACCCTAATTCTAACCCTAACACTAACGCTAATCCTAACCCTAACCCTAACCCTAACCCAAACCCTAACCCTAACCCTAACCCTATCCCAAACCCTAACCCTAACCCTAACCCTAACCCTAACCCTAACCCAAACCCTAACCCTAACCCTAATCCTAACCCTAATGCTAACCCTAAACCTAACCCTAACACTAACCCTAGTCCTAACCCTAATCCTAACCCAAACCCTAACCCTAACCCTAACCCGAACCCAAACCCTAACCCTAACCCTAACCCTAACTGAAACACTTATCCTAAACCTAACCCTAACCCTAATGCTAACCCTAAACCTAATTCAAACTCAAACCCTAACACTAATCATAACCCGAAACCAAACCCTAACCCTAATCCTAAACCTAACCCAAAACATAACCCAAACCGAAACCCTAACCCTAACCCTAACCCTAACCCTAAACCCTAACCCTAACACTAACCCTAAACATAACCTAAACCTAAACCCAAACCCTAACCCTAAACCTAACCCTAACTCTAACCGTAATCTTAGTAACTATCCTAACCCTTACCCTAACCCCAACCCTAAGCCTAACACTAACCCTAACTATAACCCTAATCCAACACCTCACCCTAACCCTAACTCTAACCCAAACCCTAACCTAACCCTAACTCTAAACCAAAACCAAACCCTAACCCTAACCCTAACTCTAACCCAAAACCTAACATAACCCTAAACCTAACCCTAACTCAAACCCTAACTCTAACACTAACCCAAACCCTAACCCTAACAATAACCCAAACCATAACCCAAATAATAACCCTAATCCTAACCCTAACCCTAACCCTAACCCTAACCCTAACCCTAACCCTAACCCTAACCCTAACCCTAACCCTAACCCTAACACAAACCTAAACCCTAATCTTAACACAAACCCTAACCCTAATCCTAACCCTAACCGTAACCCTAACCCAGACGCTAACGCTAACCCTAACCGTAACCCTAACTCAAACCCTAACCCTAACCGAAACACCAATCCTAAACCTAATCCTAACCCTAATGCTAAGCCTAAACCTAATTCAAACTCAAACCCTAACCCTAATCCTAACCCGAACCCAAACCCTAAACATAACCCTAAACCTAACCCAAAACGTAACCCAAACCGAAACCCTAACCCTAACCCTAACCCTAAACCTAACCCTCATCCTTATCCTAACCCTAACCCTAACACTAACCCTAACCCTAATTCTAACCCTAACACTAACCCTAATCCTAACCCTAACCCTAACCCTAACCCAAACCCTAACCCTAACCCTAACCCTATCCCAAACCCTAACCCTAACCCTAACCCTAACCCTAACCCTAACCCAAACCCTAACCCTAACCCTAATCCTAACCCTAATGCTAACCCTAAACCTAACCCTAACACTAACCCTAGTCCTAACCCTAATCCTAACCCAAACCCTAACCCTAACCCTAACCCGAACCCAAACCCTAACCCTAACCCTAACCCTAACTGAAACACTTATCCTAAACCTAACCCTAACCCTAATGCTAACCCTAAACCTAATTCAAACTCAAACCCTAACACTAATCATAACCCGAAACCAAACCCTAACCCTAATCCTAAACCTAACCCAAAACATAACGCAAACCGAAACCCTAACCCTAACCCTAACCCTAACCCTAAACCCTAACCCTAACACTAACCCTAAACATAACCTAAACCTAAACCCAAACCCTAACCCTAATCCTAACCCTAACTCTAACCGTAATCTTAGTAATAACCCTAACCCTAACCCTAACCCTAATCCTAACCCTAACCCTAACTATAACCCTAATCCAACACCTCACCCTAACCCTAACTCTAACCCAAACCCTAACCTAACCCTAACTCTAAACCAAAACCAAACCCTAACCCTAACCCTAACTCTAACCCAAAACCTAACATAACCCTAAACCTAACCCTAACTCAAACCCTAACTCTAACACTAACCCAAACCCTAACCCTAACAATAACCCAAACCATAACCCAAATAATAACCCTAATCCTAACCCTAACCCTAACCCTCATCCTTATCCTAACCCTAACCCTAACCCTAACCCTAACCCAAACCCTAACCCTAACCTGATCCAAAACCCTAACCCTAACCCTACCCCTAACTGAAACACTAATCCTAAACCTAACCCTAACCCTAATGCTAACCCTAAAAATAATTCAAACTCAAACCCTAACCCTATTGCTAACCCGAACCCAAACCCTAACCCTAACCCTAAACCTAACCCAAAACATAACCCAAACCGAAACCCCAACCCTAAATCTAACCTTAACCCTAAACCCTAACCCTAACACTAAACCTAAGCATAACCCAAACCTAATCCCAAACCCTAACCCTAATCCTAACCCTAACCCTAACCCTAATCCTAGTCCTAACCTTAACCCTAACCCTATCCCTAACCCTAACCTTAACCCTTACCCAATCCCAAACTAAATCTAACTCTAATCGGAATCCTAACCCTAACCCTAATCCCAACACTAACCCTAACCATAACCCTAATCCAACACCTCACCCTAACCCTAACTCTAACCCTAATCCCAACCTAAAACTAACTCATCGGAATCCAAACCCTAACCCTAACCCTAATCCTAACCGTAAACCTAACCCTAACGCAACCCCTAACCCTCAGCATAACTCTAACCCAAATCCGATCCCTAACCCTAACCCTAACCCAAATCCTAACCCTAACACTAACCCTAACCCTAACCCAAACCCTAACCCTAACCCAAACCCTAACCCAAACCCAAATCCTAACCCTAACCCTAAAGCTAACCCTAACCATAACCCTAACCCTAATCCTAACGCTAAACATAACCATAACCCTAACTCTAACCCTAAACCTAACCAAACATAAAGCCTAACCCAAACCCTAATCCTAACAATAACCCTAACACTAACCCTAACCAAAAACCTAAACCCTAACCCTACTCCTAACCCTAACCCTAACCCTAACCCAAACCCAAACCCTAATTTTAATACAAACCCTAACCCTAATCCTAACTCTAACCCTAACCCTAACCCAAACACTAATCCTAAACCTAACCCTAACCCAAACCCTAACCCTAACCCTAACCCTAACCAAAACCCTAAACCTAACCCTAATCCTAACCCTAATGCTAACCCTAAACCTAACCCTAACACTAACCCAAGTCCTAACCCTAACCCTAACCCTAAACTAAGCCTAACCCTAATGCTAACCCTAAACCTTATTCAAACTCAAACCCTAACCCTATTCCTAACCCGAACCCAAACGCTAACCCTAAACCTAACCCAAAACATAACCCAAACCGAAACCCTAACCATAAATCTAACCCTATCCCTAAACCCTAACCCTAACAGTAACCCTAACCATAACCGAAACCTAAACCCACACCCTAACCCTAATCCTAACCCTACCCCTAACCCTAATCCTAGTCCTAACCCTAACCCTAACCCTAACCCTAACCCTAACCTGAACCCTTACCCAAACACAAACTCTAAACCTAACTCTAATCGAAACCCTAACCCTAACCCTAACCCTAACCCTAATCCTAACCCTAACCCTAACCATAACCCTAATCCAACACCTCAACCTAACCCTAACTCTAACCCAAACCCTAACCTAAAACAAACTCTAAACCAAACCCAAACCCTAAACCTCACCCTAAATCTAACCCAAACCCTAACCTAACCCTAAAACTAACCCTAACTCAAACCCTAACTCTAACAATAACCCAAACCCTAACCCTAACCCTAACGCAAACCATAACCCAAATAATAACCCTATTCCTAACCCTAACCCTAACTCTAATCCATATCCTAACCCTAACCCTAACCCTAACTCTAACCCTAACCCTAATCTTACCCCAAACCTAACACTAACCCTAAACCTAACCCTAACCCAAACCCTAACCCTAACCCTAATTCTAACCCTAATGCTAACCCTAAACCTAACTCAAACTCAAACCCTAACCCTAAGCCTAACCCTAACCCTAAACCTAACCTGATCCCAATCCCTAACCCTAACCCTACCCCTAACTGCAACACTAATCCTAAACCTAACCCTAACCCTAATGCTAACACTAAACCTAATTCAAACTCAAACCCTAACCCTATTCCTAATCCGAACCCAAACCCTAACCCTAACCCTAAACTTAACCCAAAACATAACCCAAACCAAAACCCTAACCCTAAATCTAACCTTAACCCTAAACCCTAACACTAACACTAACCCTAAACATAACCTAAACCTAAACCCACACCCTATCCCTAATCCTAACCCTAACCCTAACCCTAATCCTAGTCCTAAACCTAACCCTAACCCTAACCCTAACCCTAACCTTAACCCTTACCCAAAACCAAACTCTAAACCTAACTCTAATCGGAACCCTAACCCTAACCCTAATCCTAACCCTAACCCTAACCATAACCCTAATCCAACACCTCACCCTAACCCTAACTCTAACCCAAACCCTAACCTAAAACTAACTCTAAACCAAACCCAAAACCTAACCCTAACCCTATCTCTAACCCAAACCCTAACTCTAACCCTAACCCAAACCATATCCCAAATAATAACCCTAATCCTAACCCTAACCCTAACCCTCATGCTTATCCTAACCCTAACCCTAACCCTAACCCTAACCCTAATTCTAACCCTAACCCTAACACTCACCCAGATTCAAACCTAACCCTAACCCAAACCCTAACCCTAACCCTAACCCAGACCCTAACCCTAACCCTAATCCTAACCCTAATGCTAACCCTAAACCTAACCCTAACACTAACCCTAGTCCTAACCCTAACCCTAACCCAAACCCTAACACTAACCCTAACCCTAACCCTAACCCTAAATCAAACCCTAACCCAAACCCTAACCCTAACCTGATCCAAAACCCTAAACCTAACCCTACCCCTAACTGAAACACTAATCCTAAACCTAACCCTAACCCTAATGCTAACCCTAAAAATAATTCAAACTCAAACCCTAACCCTATTGCTAACCCGAACCCAAACCCTAACCCTAACCCTAAACCTAACCCAAAACATAACCCAAACCGAAACCCTAACCCTAAATCTAACCTTAACCCTAAACCCTAACCCTAACACTAAACCTAAGCATAACCCAAACCTAATCCCAAACCCTAACCCTAACCCTAATCCTAGTCCTAACCTTAACCCTAACCCTATCCCTAACCCTAACCTTAACCCTTACCCAATCCCAAACTAAATCTAACTCTAATCGGAATCCTAACCCTAACCCTAATCCCAACCCTAACCCTAACCATAACCCTAATCCAACACCTCACCCTAACCCTAACTCTAACCCTAATCCCAACCTAAAACTAACTCATCGGAATCCAAACCCTAACCCTAACCCCAATCCTAACCGTAAACCTAACCCTAACCCAACCCCTAACCCTCACCATAACTCTAACCCAAATCCGATCCCTAACCCTAACCCTAACCCAAATCCTAACCCTAACACTAACCCTAACCCTAACCCAAACCCTAACCCTAACCCAAACCCTAACCCAAACCCAAATCCTAAACCTAACCCTAAAGCTAACCCTAACCATAACCCTAACCCTAATCCTAACGCTAAACCTAACCATAACCCTAACCCTAACCCTAAACCTAACCAAACATAAAGCCTAACCCAAACCCTAATCCTAACAATAACCCTAACACTAACCCTAACCAAAAACCTAAACTCTAACCCTACTCCTAACCCTAACCCTAACCCTAACACAAACCCAAACCCTAATTTTAATACAAACCCTAACCCTAATCCTAACTCTAACCCTAACCCTAACCCAAACACTAATCCTAAACCTAACCCTAACCCAAACCCTAACCCTAACCCTAACCCTAACCAAAACCCTAAACCTAACCCTAATCCTAACCCTAATGCTAACCCTAAACCTAACCCTAACACTAACCCAAGTCCTAACCCTAACCCTAACCCTAAACTAAGCCTAACCCTAATGCTAACCCTAAACCTTATTCAAACTCAAACCCTAACCCTATTCCTAACCCGAACCCAAACGCTATCCCTAAACCTAACCCAAAACATAACCCAAACCGAAACCCTAACCCTAAATCTAACCCTATCCCTAAACCCTAACCCTAACACTAACCCTAACCATAACCGAAACCTAAACCCAAACCCTAACCCTAATCCTAACCCTACCCCTAACCCTAATCCTAGTCCTAACCCTAACCCTAACACTAACCCTAACATGAACCCTTACCCAACCCCAAACTCTAAACCTAACTCTAATCGGAACCCTACCCCTAACCCTAACCCTAACCCTAATCCTAACCCTAACCCTAACCATAACCCTAATCCAACACCTCAACCTAACCCTAACTCTAACCCAAACCCTAACCTAAAACTAACTCTAAACCAAACCCAAACCCTAAACCTCACCCTAAATCTAACCCAAACCCTAACCTAACCCTAAAACTAACCCTAACTCAAACCCTAACTCTAACAATAACCCAAACCCTAACCCTAACCCTAACGCAAACCATAACCCAAATAATAACCCTATTCCTAACCCTAACCCTAACCCTCATCCTTATCCTAACCCTAACCCTAACCCTAACTCTAACCCTAACCCTAATTCTAACCCTAACCCTAACCCTAACCCTAAACCTAACCCTAACCCAAACCCTAACCCTAACCCTAATTCTAACCCTAATGCTAACCCTAAACCTAACTCAAACTCAAACCCTAACCCTAAGCCTAACCCTAACCCTAAACCTAACCTGATCCCAATCCCTAACCCTAACCCTACCCCTAACTGCAACACTAATCCTAAACCTAATCCTAACCCTAATGCTAACACTAAACCTAATTCAAACTCAAACCCTAACCCTATTCCTAATTCGAACCCAAACCCTAACCCTAACCCTAAACTTAACCCAAAACATAACCCAAACCAAAACCCTAACCCTAAATCTAACCTTAACCCTAAACCCTAACACTAACACTAACCCTAAACATAACCTAAACCTAAACCCACACCCTATCCCTAATCCTAACCCTAACCCTAACCCTAATCCTAGTCCTAAACCTAACCCTAACCCTAACCCTAACCCTAACCTTAACCCTTACCCAAACCCAAACTCTAAACCTAACTCTAATCGGAACCCTAACCCTAACCCTAATCCTAACCCTAACCCTAACCATAACCCTAATCCAACACCTCACCCTAACCCTAACTCTAACCCAAACCCTAACCTAAAACTAACTCTAAACCAAACCCAAAACCTAACCCTAACCCTATCTCTAACCCAAACCCTAACTCTAACCCTAACCCAAACCATATCCCAAATAATAACCCTAATCCTAACCCTAACCCTAACCCTCATGCTTATCCTAACCCTAACCCTAACCCTAACCCTAACACTAATTCTAACCCTAACCCTAACACTCACCCAGATTCAAACCTAACCCTAACCCAAACCCTAACCCTAACCCTAACCCAGACCCTAACCGTAACCCTAATCCTAACCCTAATGCTAACCCTAAACCTAACTAAAATTCAAACTCTAACCCTAAACCTAACCCTAACCCAAACCCTAAACCTAACCCTAACCCTAACACTAACCCTAACTAAAACCCTAACACTAACCCAACCCGAACACAAACCCTACCCCTAACCCAAAACTTAACCGAAAATCTAAACCTAACTGTAATCCTAAACCAAACCCTAACCCTAATCCTAACCCTAACCCTAACCCTAACCCAAACGTTAACCCTAACCCTAACCCAAAACCTAAACCTAACCCTAAACCTAACCCTAACCCTAACCCAAAAACTAACCCTAAACCTAACCCTAAGCCAAACCCTAACCCTAACCCTTATCCTAACCCATACCGAAAAGCTAACCCTAACCCTAACCCTAAGCCAAACCCTAACCCTAACCCTAACCCTAACCCAAACCCAAACCCTAACCCTAATCCTAACCCTAATGCTAACCCTAAACCTAACTCAAACTCAAACCCTAACCCTAAACCTAACCCAAAAACTAACCCTAACCCTAACCCTAAGCCAAACCCTAACCCTAACCCTAACTCTAACCCAAACCCAAACCCTCACCCTAATCCTAAACCTAATGCTAACCCTAAACCTAACTCAAACTCAAACTCTAATCCTAAACCTACCCTAACCCAAACCCTAACCCTAACCCTAATTCTAACCCTAATGCTAACCCTAAACCTAACTCAAACTCATAACCTAACCCTAACCCTAACCCTAACCCTAACCCTAAACCTAACCCAATCCCTAAACCTAACCCTAACACTACTCCTAAACCAAACCCTGAATCTAACCCTAAGACTAAACCTAATCCTAACTCTAACCCTAACCCTAACCCTAACCCAAACCCTAACACTAACACTAAGCTTGACCGTAACCCTAACACAAACCCTAACCCTAACACTAACCCTAATTCTAACTAAAACCCAAACCCTAACACTAACCCTAACCCAAACACTAATAATAATCCTAAACCTAAACCTAACCCCTAATCCTAACCCTAACCCTAACCCCAACCCTAACCCTAAACCAAACCCTCACCGAAACACTAATCTTAAACCTAACCCTAACCCTAATGCTAACCCTAAACCTATTTCAAACTCAAACCCTAACCCTAATCCTAACCCGAACCAAAACCCTAACCCTAACCCTAAACCTAACCCAAAACATAACCCACACCGAAACCCTAACCCTAACCCTAACCCTAACCCAAACCCACACCGTAAACCTAACCCTAATCCAAACCCTAACACTAACCCTAATCCTACCCTTAAACCCTAACCCTAACCCTAACCATAACCCAAACCTAAAGCCTAACCCTAACCATAACCCTAATCCAACCTCTAACCCTTACCCTAACTCTAACATAAACCCTAACCTAACCCTAACCCTAACCCAAACCCAAACCATAACCCTAATCTTAACAGAAACCCTAACCCTAATCCTAACCCTAAACCTAACCCTAACCTTAACCCTAACCATAATTGTAACCCTAACCCTAACCCTAACCCTAACCCTAACCCAAACCCAAACCCTAATCTTAACACAAACCCTAACCCTAATCCTAACCCTAAACCTAACCCTAACCCAAACCCTAACCCTAACCCTAATCCTAACCCAAACCCTAACCCTAACCCTAACCCTAACCCTAATCCTAACCCTAATGCTAACCCTAAACCTAACCCTAACACTAACCATAGTCCTAACCCTAACCCTAACCCTAACCCTTACCTAACCCAAACCGTAACCCTAAGTCAAACCCTAACCCAAAGCCTAACCCAAACCCAAACCCTAACACTAACTCTAACGCTAACCCTAACCATAACCCTAAACCTAAACGTAAACTTAACCCAAACCCTAACCCTAACCCTAACACAAACCCAAACCCTAATCTTAACACAAACCCTAACCCTAATCGTAACCCTAACCGTAACCCTAACCCAAACGCTAACGCTAACCCTAACCGTAACCCTAACTCAAACCCTAACCCTAACCGAAACACTAATCCTAAACCTAACCCTAACCCTAATGCTAAGCCTAAACCTAATTCAAACTCAAACCCTAACCGTAATCCTAACCCGAACCCAAACCCTAAATCTAACCCTAAATCTAACCCAAAACGTAACCCAAACCGAAACCCTAACCCTAACCCTAACCCTAACCCTCATCCTTATCCTAACCCTAAACCTAACACTATCCCTAACCCTAATTCTAACCCTAACACTAAACCTAAACCTAACCCTAACCCTAACCCTAAACCTTACCCTAATTCTAACCCTAACCTAACCCTAACCCTAACCCTAACCCTAACCCTAACCCTAATCCTAACCCAAACCCTAACCCTAACCCTAATCCTAACCCAAACCGTAACCCTAACCCTAACCCTAACCCTTACCTAACCCAAACCCTAACCCTAAGTCAAACCCTAACCCAAAGCCTAACCCAAACCCAAACCCGAACACTAACCCTAACGCTAACCCTAACCATAACCCTAAACCTAAACGTAAACTTAACCCAAACCCTAACCCTAACCCTAACACAAACCCAAACCCTAAACTTAACACAAACCCTAACCCTAATCCTAACCCCAACCGTAACCCTAACCCAAACGCTAACGCTAACCCTAACCGTAACCCTAACTCAAACCCTAACCCTAACCGAAACACTAATCCTAAACCTAACCCTAACCCTAATGCTAAGCCTAAACCTAATTCAAACTCAAACCCTAACCGTAATCCTAACCCGAACCCAAACCCTAAACCTAACCCTAATCCTAACCCAAAACGTAACCCAAACCGAAACACTAACCCTAACCCTAACCCTAACCCTCATCCTTATCCTAACCCTAACCCTAACACTAACCCTAACCCTAATTCTAACCCTAACACTAACCCTAACCCTAACCCAAACCCTAACCCTAACCCTAACCCTATCCCAAAACCTAAACCTAACCCTAACCCTAACCCTAACCCTAACCCTAAACCTAACCCTAACACTAACCCTAGTCCTAACCCTAACCCTAACCCAAACACTAACACTAACCCTAACCCTAACCCTAACCCTAAATCAAACCCTAACCCAAACCCTAACCCTAACCTGATCCCAAACCCTAACACTAACCCTACCCCTAACTGAAACACTAATCCTAAACCTAACCCTAACCCTAATGCTAACCCTAAACCTAATTCAAACTCAAACCCTAACCCTATTCCTAACCCTAACCCAAACCCTAACCCTAACCCTAAACCTAACCCAAAACATAACCCAAACCGAAACCCTAACCCTAAATCTAACCTTAACCCTAAACCATAACCCTAACACTAACCGTAAACATAACCCAAACCTAATCCCAAACCCTAACCGTAACCCTAACCCTAACCCTAACCCTAACACTAACCCTAACCAAAAACCTAAATCCTAACCCTAATCCTAACCCTAAACCTAACCCTAACCCAAACCCAAACCCTAATTTTAATACAAACCCTAACCCTAATCCTATCTCTAACCCTAACCCTAACCCAAACCCTAATCCTAAACCTAACCCTAACCCAAACCCTAACCCTAACCATAACCCTAACCAAAACCCTAAACCTAACCCTAATCCTAACCCTAATGCTAACCCTAAACCTAACCCTAACACTAACCCAAGTCCTAACCCTAACCCTAACCCTAAACTAAGCCTAACCCTAATGCTAACCCTAAACCTTATTCAAACTCAAACCCTAACCCTATTCCTAATCCGAACCCAAACCCTAACCCTAACCCTAAACCTAACCCAAAACATAACCCAAACCGAAACCCTAACCCTAAATCTAACCTTATCCCTACACCCTAACCCTAACACTAACCCTAACCATAACCGAAACCTAAACCCAAACCCTAACCCTAATCCTAACCCTACCCCTAACCCTAATCATAGTCCTAACCCTAACCCTAACGATAACCCTAACCTGAACCCTTACCCAAACCCAAACTCTAAACCTAACTCTAATCGGAACCCTAACCCTAACCCTAATCCTAACCCTAACCCTAACCATAACCCTAATCCAACACCTCAACCTAACCCTAACTCTAACCCAAACCCTAACCTAAAACTAACTCTAAACCAAACCCAAACCCTAACCCTCACCCTAAATCTAACCCAAACCATAACCTAACCCTAAAAC
>CM069532.1:87084687-87087187 GCA_035773235.1 Eospalax fontanierii | reverse complement strand
AACCTAACCCTAACCCTAATGCTAACCCTAAACCTAATTCAAACTCAAACCCTAACCCTAATCATAACCCAAAACCAAACCCTAACCCTAATCCTAAACCTAACCCAAAACATAACCCAAACCGAAACCCTAACCTTAACCCTAACCCTAAACCCTAACCCTAACACTACCCCTAACCATAACCCAAACCTAACCCCAAACCCTAACCCTAATCCTAACCCTAACTCTAACCCTAATCTTAGTAATAACCCTAACCCTAACCCTAATCCTAACCCTAACCCTAACTATAACCCTAATCCAACACCTCACCCTAACCCTAACTCTAACCCAAACCCTAACCTAACCCTAACTCTAAACCAAAACCAAACCCTAACCCTAACCCTAACTCTAACCCAAAACCTAACATAACCCTAAACCTAACCCTAACTCAAATCCTAACTCTAACACTAACCCAAACCCTAACCCTAACACTAACCCAAACCATAACCCAAATAATAACCCTAATCCTAACCCTAACCCTAAACCTCATCCTTATCCTAACCCTAACCCTAACCCTAACCCTAACCCAAACCCAAACCCTAATCTTAACACAAACCCTAACCCTAATCCTAACTCTAACACTAACCCTAACCCAAACCCTAACCCTAACCCTAACCCTAACCCAAACCCTAACCCTAACCCTAACCCAAACCCTAAACCTAACCCTAATCCTAACCCTAATGCTAACCCTAAACCTAACCCTAACACTAACCCTAGTCCTAACCCTAACCCTAACCCAAACCCTAACACTAACCCTAACCCTAACCCTAACCCTAAAACAAACCCTAACCCAAACCCTAACCCTAACCTGATCCCAAACCCTAACACTAACCCTACCCCTAACTGAAACACTAATCCTAAACCTAACCCTAACCCTAATGCTAACCCTAAACCTAATTCAAACTCAAACCCTAACCCTATTCATAACCCTAACCCAAACCCTAACCCTAACCCTAAACGTAACCCAAAACATAACCCAAACCGAAACCCTAACCCTAAATCTAAACTTAACCCTAAACCATAACCCTAACACTAACCGTAAACATAACCCAAACCTAATCCCAAACCCTAACCGTAACCCTAAACCTAACCCTAACCCTAACACTAACCCTAACCAAAAACCTAAATCCTAACCCTACTCCTTACCCTTACCCTAACCCTAACCCAGACCCAAACCCCAATTTTAATACAAACCCTAACCCTAATCCTAACTCTAACCCTAACCCTAACCCAAACCCTAATCCTAAACCTAACCCTAACCCAAACCCTAACCCTAACCATAACCCTAACCAAAACCCTAAACCTAACCCTAATCCTAACCCTAATGCTAACCCTAAACCTAACCCTAACACTAACCCAAGTCCTAACCCTAACCCTAACCCTAAACTAAGCCTAACCCTAATGCTAACCCTAAACCTTATTCAAACTCAAACCCTAACCCTATTCCTAATCCGAACCCAAACCCTAACCCTAACCCTAAACCTAACCCAAAACATAACCCAAACCGAAACCCTAACCCTAAATCTAACCTTATCCCTACACCCTAACCCTAACACTAACCCTAACCATAACCGAAACCTAAACCCAAACCCTAACCCTAATCCTAACCCTACCCCTAACCCTAATCCTAGTCCTAACCCTAACCCTAACCCTAACCCTAACCCTAAACCTAATTCTAACCCTAATGCTAATCCTAAACCTAACTCAAACTCAAACCCTAACCCTAAGACTAACCCTAACCCAAACCCTAACCGTAACCCTAACCCTAACCCTAACTAAAACCCTAACACTGACCCAACCCGAACGCAAACCCTAACCCTAACCCGAAACTTAACCGAAAATCTAAAACTAACTGTAATCCTAAACCAAAACGCAACCCTAACCCTAACCCTAAACCTAACCCTAACCCAAACGCTAACCCTAACCCTAACCCAAAACCTAAACCTAACCCTAAACCTAACCCTAACCCTAACCCAAAAAGTAAACCTAAACCTAACCCTAAGCCAAACCCTAACCCTTACCCTTATCCTAACCCATACCCAAACCCTAACCCTAACCCTAACCCTAATCCAAACCCTAACCGTAATCCTAATCCTAACCGTAACACTAACCCTAACCCAACCCCTTAACCCTCACCCTAACTCTAACCCAAACCCGAACCCTAAACCTAACCCTAAACCAACTCCTAACCCTAACCCAAACGCTAATCCTAACCCTAACCCAAAACCTAAACCTAACAATAAACCTAACCCTAACCCTAACCCAAAAACTAAACCTAAACCTAACCCTAAGCCAAACCCTAACCCTTACCCTTATCCTAACCCATACCCAAACCCTAACCCTAATCCAAACCCTAACCGTAATCCTAATCCTAACCGTAACCCTAACCCTAACCAAAACCCTAACCCTAACCCTAACCCTAACCCTAACCCTAACCCAAACCCTAACCCTAACCCTAACT
>CM069532.1:87047187-87049687 GCA_035773235.1 Eospalax fontanierii | reverse complement strand
AACCCTAACCCTAACCCTAAATCAAACCCTAAACCTAACCCTAACCCTAACCCGAAACGAAACCCTAACCCTAACCCTAACCCTAACTGAAACACTAATCCTAAACCTAACCCTAACCCTAATGCTAACCCTAAACCTAATTCCAATTCAAACCCTAACCCTAACCCTAAACCTAACCCAAAACATAACCCAAACAGAAACCCTTACCCTAAACCTAACCCTAACCCTAAACCCTAACCCTAACACTTACCCTAACCATAACCCAAACCTAAAACCAAACCCTAACCCGAATCCAAACCCTAACCCTAACCCTAATCCTAGTCCTAACCCTAACCCTAAAACTAACCCTAACCATAAACCTAACCTTAACCCTTACCCAAACCCAAACTCTAAATCTAACTCTAATCGGAACCCTAACCCTAACCCTAATCCTAACCCTAACCCTAACCATAACCCTAACCCTAGTCCTAACCCTAACCCTAACGCTAGCCCTAACCCTAAACCTAACCTTAACCCTTACCGAAACCCAAACTCTAAACCTAACTCTAATCGGAACCCTAACCCTAACCCTAATCCTAACCCTAACCCTAACCATAACCCTAATCCAACACCTCACCCTAACCCTAACTCTAACCCAAACCCTAACCTAACCCTAACTCTAAACCAAACCCAAACCCTAACCCTAACCCTAACTCTAACACAAACCCCAATGTAAGCCTAAACCTAACCGTAACTCAAACCCTAACTCTAAAACTAACCCAAACCCTAACCCTAACCATAACCCTAATCCAACACCTCACCCTAACCCTAACGCTAACCCAAACCCTAACCTAACCCTAACCCTAAACCAACCCCAAACCCAAACCCTAACCCTAACTCTAACCCAAACACCAATGTAAGCCTAACCCTAACCCTACCTCAAACCCTAACTCTAACACTAACCCAAAACCTAACCTTAACCCTAACCCAAACCATAACCCAAATAGTAACCCTAATCCTAACCCTAACCCTAACCTTCATCCGTATCCTAACCCTAACCCTAACCCTAACCTTAACACTAACCCTAATTGTAAACCTAACCCTAACCCTAACCCTAACACCTAACCCTAACCCTAACCCAAACCCAAACCCTAATCTTAACACAAACACTAACCCTAATCCTAACCCTAACCGTAACCCTAACCCTAACCCTAACCCAAACCCTAACCCTAACCCTAATCCTAACACAAACCCTAACCCTAACCCTAACTGAAACCCTAACCATAACCCTAACCCTAACCCAAACCCTAACCCGAACCCTAACCCTAACCCTAACCCAAACCCTAACCCTAACCCTAACCCTAACCCTAACCCTAAAAGAAACCCTAACCCTAACCCTAACCTTAACCCAAACCCAAACCCTAATCTTAACACAAACCCTAACCCTAATCCTAACCCTAACCCTAACCCTAACCCAAACACTAACCCTAACCCTAACCCTAACCCAAACCTTAACCCTAAACCTAACCATAACCCTAACCAAAACCCAAACCCTAAACCTAAACCTAATCCTAACCCTAATGCTAACCCTAAACCTAACCCTAACACTAACCCTAGTCCTAACCTTAACCCTAACCCAAACCCTAACACTAACCCTAACCCTAACCCTAACCCTAAATCAAACCCTAAACCTAACCCTAACCCTAACCCGAACCGAAACCCTAACCCTAACCCTAACCCTAACTGAAACAGTAATCCTAAACCTAAGCCTAACCCTAATGCTAACCCTAAACCTAATTCCAATTCAAAACCTAACCCTAACCCTAAACCTAACCCAAAACATAACCCAAACAGAAACCATTACCCTAAACCTAACCCTAACCCTAAACCCTAACCCTAACACTTACCCTAACCATAACCCAAACCTAAAACCAAACCCTAACCCTAATCCAAACCCTAACCCTAACCCTAATCCTAGTACTAACCCTAACCCTAAAACTAACCCTAACCCTAAACCTAACCTTAACCCTTACTCAAACCCAAACTCTAAATCTAACTCTAATCGGAACCCTAACCCTAACCCTAATCCTAACCCTAATCCTAACCATAACCCTAACCCTAGTCCTAACCCTAACCCTAACTCTAGCCCTAACCCTAAACCTAACCTTAACCCTTACCGAAACCCAAACTCTAAACCTAACTCTAATCGGAACCCTAACCCTAACCCTAATCCTAACCCTAACCCTAACCATAACCCTAATCCAACACCTCACCCTAACCCTAACTCTAACCCAAACCCTAACCTAACCCTAACTCTAAACCAAACGCAAACCCTAACCCTAACCCTAACTCTAACCCAAACCCCAATGTAAGCCTAAACCTAACCCTAACTCAAACCCTAACTCTAAAACTAACCCAAACCCTAACCCTAACCATAACCCTAATCCAACACCTCACCCTAACGCTAACTCTAACCCAAACCCTAACCTAACCCTAACTCTAAACCAAACCCAAACCCTAA
>CM069532.1:87022187-87024687 GCA_035773235.1 Eospalax fontanierii | reverse complement strand
AACCGAAAACCTAAACCTAACCGTATTCCTAAACCAAACCCTAACCCTAACACTAACCCTAACCCTAACCCTAACACAAACGCTAACCCTAACCCTAACCCAAAACCTAAACCTAACCCTAACCCTAACCCAATCCCTAACCCTAACCCTAAACCTAAACTTAACCCCTAACCCCGAACCCCAAACCCTAAACCAAACCCTAACCCTAAACCTAACCCTAACCCTAATCCTAGTCCTAACCCTAACCCTAACCATAACCCTAACCCTAACCCTAACTCTAACCTAACCCTAAACCTAACCCTAACTCAAACCCTAACTCTAACACTAACCCAAACCCTAACCCTAAACCTAACCCAAACCATAACCCAAATAATAACCCTAATCCTAACACTAACCCTAACCCTCAGCCTTATCCTAACCCTAAACCTAACCCTAACCCTAACCCTAACCCTAATTCTAACCCTAACCCTAATCCTAACAGAAAACCTAACCCTAACCCTAACCCTAACCATAATCTTAACACTAACCCTAACCCTAACACTAACCCAGATTCAAACCTAACCCTAACCCAAACCCTAACCCTACACCTAACCCTAACCCAAACCCTAAACCTAACCCTAACCCTAACCCTAACCCTAACTAAAACCCTAACACTAACCCAACCCGAACGCAAACCCTAACCCTAACCCGAAACTTAACCGAAAACCTAAACCTAACCGTAATCCTAAACCAAACCCTAACCCTAACACTAAACCTAACCCTAACCCTAACCCTTACTCAAACGCTAACCTATTGCTAACCCAAAATCTGAACCTAAGCCTAAACCTAACCCTAACCCTAACCCTAACCCTAACTAAAACCCTAACACTAACCCAACCCGAACGCAAACCCTAACCCTAACCCGAAACTTAACCGAAAACCTAAACCTAACCGTAATCCTAAACCAAACCCTAACCCTAACACTAAACCTAACCCTAACCCTAACCCTAACTCAAACGCTAACCTATTGCTAACCCAAAATCTGAACCTAAGCCTAAACCTAACCCTAACCCTAACCCAATCCCTAACCCTAACAATAAACCTAAACTTAACCCCTAACCCCTAACCCCAAAACTTAACCCAAACCCTAACCCTAAACCTAACCCTAACCCTAAATCAAACCCTAACCCTAACCCTAACCCAAACGCTTACCGTAAACCTAACCCTAACCCTAAACCAAACCCTAACCCTAACCTTAACCCTAACCCTAATCCTAAACCAAACCCAAACCCAAACCCTAACACGAAACCTAAGCCTAATCCACACCGAAACCGAAACAATAACCCTAAACGTAAACCTAACCCTAACCCTAACCCAAAACCAAACCCTAATACTAAACGTAACCTTAATCCAAACCCTAACCCTAACCCTAACCCAAATCCAAACCCTAATCTTAACACAAACCCTAACCCTAATCCTAACCCTAACCCTAACCCAAACCCTAACCCTAACACTAACCCTAACCCAAACCCTAACCCTAGCACTAAAACTAACCCTAACCCTAACCCAAACCCTAAACCTAACCCTAATCCTAACCCTAATGCTAACCCTAAACCTAACCCTAACACTAACCCTAGGCCTAACCCTAACCCTACCCAAACCCTAACACTAACCCTAACCTTAACCCTAACCCTAACCCTAACCCTAACCCTAACACTTACCCTAAACATAACCCAAACCTAAATCCAAACCCTAACCATAATCCTAACCCTAACCCTAACCCTAATCCAAGTCCTAACCCTAACCCTAACCCTAACCCTAACCCTAACCTTAACCCTTACAAAACCAAAACTCTAAACCTAACTCTAATCGGAACCCTAACCCTAACCCTAATCCGAACCGTAACCCTAACCATAACACTAATCCAACAC
The DNA here is from genome assembly GCA_035773235.1 of Eospalax fontanierii. Taxonomy (NCBI): domain Eukaryota; kingdom Metazoa; phylum Chordata; class Mammalia; order Rodentia; family Spalacidae; genus Eospalax; species Eospalax fontanierii. Next base: position 87,022,777 of record CM069532.1, on the reverse strand, counting down.
CTCACCCTAACACTAACTCTAATCCAAACCCAAACCTAACCCTAACTCTAAACCAAACCCAAACCTAACCCTAACATTAACTCTAACCCAAACCCTAACCTAAACCTATACCTAACCCTAACTCAAACCCTAACTCTAACACTAACCCAAACCCTAACCCTAACCCTAACCCAAAACATAACCCAAATAATAACACTAATCCTAACCCTAACCCTAACCCTCATCCTTATCCTAACCCTAACCTTAACCCTAACCTTAACCCTAACACTAATTCTAACCCTAACCCTAACCCTAACCCTAACCCTAACCCTAACCCAAACCCAAACCCTGATCATAACACAAACCCTAACCCTAATCCTAATCCTAACCCTAACCAGACCCTAACCCTAAACCAAACCCTAACCCTAACCCTAACCCTAACCCAAAACCTAACCCTAACGCTAATCCTAACCCTAATGCTAACCCTAAACCTAACCCTAACACTAACCCTACTCCTAACCGTAACCCTAACCCAAACCCTAACACTAACCCTAACCCTAACCTTAACCCTAAATCAAACCCTAAACCTAACCCTAACCCGAACCCAAACC
>CM069532.1:86994687-87002187 GCA_035773235.1 Eospalax fontanierii | reverse complement strand
CCAAACCTAACCCTAACTCTAAACCAAACCCAAACCTAACCCTAACATTAACTCTAACCCAAACCCTAACCTAAACCTATACCTAACCCTAACTCAAACCCTAACTCTAACACTAACCCAAACCCTAACCCTAACCCTAACCCAAAACATAACCCAAATAATAACACTAATCCTAACCCTAACCCTAACCCTCATCCTTATCCTAACCCTAACCTTAACCCTAACCTTAACCCTAACAATAATTCTAACCCTAACCCTAACCCTAACCCTAACCCTAACCCTAACCCAAACCCAAAACCTGATCATAACACAAACCCTAACCCTAATCCTAACCCTAACCCTAACCAGACCCTAACCCTAAACCAAACCCTAACCCTAACCCTAACCCTAACCCTAACCCAAAACCTAACCCTAACGCTAATCCTAACCCTAATGCTAACCCTAAACCTAACCCTAACACTAACCCTACTCCTAAGCGTAACCCTAACCCAACCCCTAACACTAACCCTAACCCTAACCTTCACCCTAAATCAAACCCTAAACCTAACCCTAACCCGAACCCAAACCCTAACCATAACCCTAACTGAAACACTTATCCTAAACCTAACCCTAACCCTCATGCTAACCCTAAACCTAATTCAAACTCAAACCCTAACCCTAATCCTAACCCAACCCAAACCCTAAACCTAACCCTAAAACTAACCCAAAACATAACCGAAACCGAAACCGTAACCCTAACCCTAACCCTAACCCTAATCCTAACCCTAACCATAACCCTAACCCTAACCGTAACCCTAACCCTAACCCAACCCCTAACCCTCACCATAACTCTAACCCAAATACGACTCTAACGCTAACCCTAACCCAAATCCTAACCTGAACTCTAACCCTAACCCTAACCCAAACCCTAACCCTAACACAAACCCTAACCCAAACCCAAACCCTAACCCTAACCCTAAAGCTAACCCTAACCATAACCCTAACCCTAACCCTAATGCTAAACCTAACCCTAACCCTAACCCTAACCCTAACCCTAACCCAAACCCTAACCCTAACCCTAACCCTAACCCAAACTGTAACCCTAACCCTAATCCTAACCCTAATGCTAACCCTAAACCTAACCCTAACACTAACCCTAGTCTTAACCCTAACCCTAACCCAAACGCTAACAAAAACCCTAACCCTAACCCTAACCCTAAATCAAAACCTAAACCTAACACTAACCCGAACCCAAACCCTAACCCTAACCCTAACCCTAACTGAAACACTAATCCTAAACCTAACCCTAACCCTAATGCTAACCCTAAACCTAATTCCAACTCAAACCCTAACCCTAACCCTAAACCTAACCCAAAACATAACCCAAACCGAAACCCTAACCTTAAACCTAACCCTAACCCTAAACCCTAACCCTAAACCTTACCCTAACCATAACCCAAACCTAAAACCAAACCCTAACCCTAATCCTAACCCTAACCCTAGCCCTAATCCTAGTCCTAACCCTAACCCTAACCCTAACCCTAAACCTAACCTTAACCCTTACCCAAACCCAAACTCTAAACCTAACTCTAGTCGGAAACCTAACCCTAACCCTAATCCTAACCCTAACCCTAACCATAACCCTAATCCTAGTCCGAACCCTAACCCTAACCCTAACCCTAACCCTAACCCTAATCCTAACCCAAAACCTAACCCTAACCCTAACCCTAACCCTAACCCAAACCCTAACCCTAACCCTAACCCTAACCCAAATCATAACACTAACCCTAACCCTAACCCTAACCCTAACCCTAATTCTAACCCTAACCCTAACCCTAACCCTAACCCAAAACCTAACCCTAACCCTAACCCTAAACATAATCTTAACACTAACCATAACCCTAACACTAACCCAGATTCAAACCTAACCCTAACCCAAACCCTAACCCTAACCCTAAGCCTAACCCTAACCCAAACCCTAACCCTAACCCTAATCCTAACCCTAATGCTAACCCTAAACCTAACTCAAACTCAAACCCTAACCCTAAGCCTAACCCTAATCCAAACCCTAACCCTAACCGTAACCCTAACTAAAACCCTAACACTAACCCAACCCGAACGCAAACCATAACCCTAACACGAAACTTAACCGAAAACCTAAACCTAACCGTATTCCTAAACCAAACCCTAACCCTAACACTAACCCTAACCCTAACCCTAACACAAACGCTAACCCTAACCCTAACCCAAAACCTAAACCTAACCCTAACCCTAATCCTAACCCTAACCCTAACCCAATCCCTAACCCTAACCCTAAACCTAAACTTAACCCCTAACCCCGAACCCCAAACCCTAAACCAAACCCTAACCCTAACCCTAACCCTAACCCTAATCCTAGTCCTAACCCTAACCCTAACCATAACCCTAACCCTAACCCTAACTCTAACCTAACCCTAAACCTAACCCTAACTCAAACCCTAACTCTAACACTAACCCAAACCCTAACCCTAAACCTAACCCAAACCATAACCCAAATAATAACCCTAATCCTAACACTAACCCTAACCCTCAGCCTTATCCTAACCCTAAACCTAACCCTAACCCTAACCCTAACCCTAATTCTAACCCTAACCCTAACCCTAACAGAAAACCTAACCCTAACCATAACCCTAACCATAATCTTAACACTAACCCTAACCCTAACACTAACCCAGATTCAAACCTAACCCTAACCCAAACCCTAACCCTACACCTAACCCTAACCCTAATCCTAACCATAATGCTAACCCTAAACCTAACTCAAACTCAAACCCTAACCCTAAGCCTAACCCTAACCCAAACCCTAAACCTAACCCTAACCCTAACCCTAACCCTAACTAAAACCCTAACACTAACCCAACCCGAACGCAAACCCTAACCCTAACCCGAAACTTAACCGAAAACCTAAACCTAACCGTAATCCTAAACCAAACCCTAACCCTAACACTAAACCTAACCCTAACCCTAACCCTAACTCAAACGCTAACCTATTGCTAACCCAAAATCTGAACCTAAGCCTAAACCTAACCCTAACCCTAACCCAATCCCTAACCCTAACAATAAACCTAAACTTAACCCCTAACCCCTAACCCCAAACCTTAACCCAAACCCTAACCCTAAACCTAACCCTAACCCTAAATCAAACCCTAACCCTAACCCTAACCCAAAAGCTTACCCTAAACCTAACCCTAACCCTAAACCAAACCCTAACCCTAACCTTAACCCTAACCCTAATCCTAAACCAAACCCAAACCCAAACCCTAACACGAAACCTAAGCCTAATCCACACCGAAACCGAAACAATAACCCTAAACGTAAACCTAACCCTAACCCTAACCCAAAACCAAACCCTAATACTAAACGTAACCTTAATCCAAACCCTAACCCTAACCCAAATCCAAACCCTAATCTTAACACAAACCCTAACCCTAATCCTAACCCTAACCCTAACCCAAACCCTAACCCTAACACTAACCCTAACCCAAACCCTAACCCTAGCACTAAAACTAACCCTAACCCTAACCCAAACCCTAAACCTAACCCTAATCCTAACCCTAATGCTAACCCTAAACCTAACCCTAACACTAACCCTAGGCCTAACCCTAACCCTACCCAAACCCTAACACTAACCCTAACCTTAACCCTAACCCTAACCCTAACCCTAACACTTACCCTAAACATAACCCAAACCTAAATCCAAACCCTAACCATAATCCTAACCCTAACCCTAACCCTAATCCAAGTCCTAACCCTAACCCTAACCCTAACCCTAACCCTAACCTTAACCCTTACAAAACCAAAACTCTAAACCTAACTCTAATCGGAACCCTAACCCTAACCCTAATCCGAACCGTAACCCTAACCATAACACTAATCCAACATCTCACCCTAACACTAACTCTAATCCAAACCCAAACCTAACCCTAACTCTAAACCAAACCCAAACCTAACCCTAACATTAACTCTAACCCAAACCCTAACCTAAACCTATACCTAACCCTAACTCAAACCCTAACTCTAACACTAACCCAAACCCTAACCCTAACCCTAACCCAAAACATAACCCAAATAATAACACTAATCCTAACCCTAACCCTAACCCTCATCCTTATCCTAACCCTAACCTTAACCCTAACCTTAACCCTAACAATAATTCTAAACCTAACCCTAACCCTAACCCTAACCCTAACCCTAACCCAAACCCAAAACCTGATCATAACACAAACCCTAACCCTAATCCTAACCCTAACCCTAACCAGACCCTAACCCTAAACCAAACCCTAACCCTAACCCTAACCCTAACCCTAACCCAAAACCTAACCCTAACGCTAATCCTAACCCTAATGCTAACCCTAAACCTAACCCTAACACTAACCCTACTCCTAACCGTAACCCTAACCCAAACCCTAACACTAACCCTAACCCTAACCTTAACCCTAAATCAAACCCTAAACCTAACCCTAACCCGAACCCAAACCCTAACCATAACCCTAACTGAAACACTTATCCTAAACCTAACCCTAACCCTCATGCTAACCCTAAACCTAATTCAAACTCAAACCCTAACCCTAATCCTAACCCAACCCAAACCCTAAACCTAACCCTAAAACTAACCCAAAACATAACCGAAACCGAAACCGCAACCCTAACCCTAACCCTAACCCTAATCCTAACCCTAACCAGAACCCTAACCCCACCCGTAACCCTAACCCTAACCCAACCCCTAACCCTCACCATAGCTCTAACGCAAATCCGCCTCTAACGCTAACCCTAACCCAAATCCTAACCTGAACTCTAACCCTAACCCTAACCCAAACCCTAACCCTAACACAAACCCTAACCCAAACCCAAACCCTAACCCTAACCCTAAAGCTAACCCTAACCATAACCCTAACCCTAACCCTAATGCTAAACCTAACCCTAACCCTAACCCTAACCCTAACCCTAACCCTAACCCTAACCCAAACCCTAACCCTAACCCTAACCCTAACCCAAACTGTAACCCTAACCCTAATCCTAACCCTAATGCTAACCCTAAACCTAACCCTAACACTAACCCTAGTCTTAACCCTAACCCTAACCCAAACGCTAACAAAAACCCTAACCCTAACCCTAACCCTAAATCAAAACCTAAACCTAACACTAACCCGAACCCAAACCCTAACCCTAACCCTAACCCTAACTGAAACACTAATCCTAAACCTAACCCTAACCCTAATGCTAACCCTAAACCTAATTCCAACTCAAACCCTAACCCTAACCCTAAACCTAACCCAAAACATAACCCAAACCGAAACCCTAACCTTAAACCTAACCCTAACCCTAAACCCTAACCCTAAACCTTACCCTAACCATAACCCAAACCTAAAACCAAACCCTAACCCTAATCCTAACCCTAACCCTAGCCCTAATCCTAGTCCTAACCCTAACCCTAACCCTAACCCTAAACCTAACCTTAACCCTTAGCCAAACCCAAACTCTAAACCTAACTCTAGTCGGAAACCTAACCCTAACCCTAATCCTAACCCTAACCCTAACCATAACCCTAATCCTAGTCCGAACCCTAACCCTAACCCTAACCCTAACCCTAACCCTAATCCTAACCCAAAACCTAACCCTAACCCTAACCCTAACCCTAACCCAAACCCTAACCCTAACCCTAACCCTAACCCAAACCCTAACTCTAACCCTAACCCTAACCCTAACCCAAACCCTAACTGAAACACTTATCCTAAATCTAACCCTAAGCCTAATGCTAACCCTAAACCTAATTCAAACTCAAACCCTAACCCTAATCCTAACCTTAACCCTAACCCTAACCTTAACCCTAACCCTAAACCTAACCCAAAACATAACCCAAACCGAACACCTAAACCTAACCCTAACCGTAACCCTAATCCTAACCCTAACCCTAACCCTAATCCTAGTCCTAACCCTAACCCTAACTCTAACCCTAACCTTAACCCTTACCCAAACCCAAACTCTAAACCTAACTCTAATTGGAACCCTAACACTAACCGTAATCCTAACCCTAACCCTAAACCTAACCCTAACCCTAACCCTAACCCTAACCCTAACCCTAATCCTAACCCAAAACCTAACCCTAACCCTAACCCTAACCCTAACCCAAACCCTAACCCTAACCCTAACCCTAACCCAAACCCTAACTCTAACCCTAACCCTAACCCTAACCCAAACCCTAACTGAAACACTTATCCTAAATCTAACCCTAACCCTAATGCTAACCCTAAACCTAATTCAAACTCAAATCCTAACCCTAATCCTAACCTTAACCCTAACCCTAACCTTAACCCTAACCCTAACCCTAACCCAAAACATAACCCAAACCGAACACCTAAAACTAAACCTAACCGTAAACCTAACCCTAACCCTAACCCTAACCCTAACCTTAACCCTTACCCAAACCCAAACTCTAAACCTAACTCTAATTGGAACCCTAACCCTAACCGTAATCCTAACCCTAACCCTAACCATAACCCTCATCCAACACCTCACCCTAATCCTAACTCTAACCCAAACCCTAACCTAAACCTAACACTAAACCAAACCCAAACCCTAACCCTAACCCTAGCTGTAGCCCAACCCCTAACCTAACCCAAACCCAAACCCTAATCTTAACACAAACCCTAACCCTAACCCTAACCCTAACCCTCACACAAACCCTAACCCTAACCATAACCCTAAAGCAAACCCTAAACCTAACCCTAACCTTAACCATAACCCTAACCCAAACCCTAACCCTAAACCTAATCCGAAATCTAATGCTAACAATAAACCTAACAATATCACTAACCCTATTCCTAACCCTAACCCTAACCCAAACCCTAACACTAACCCTAACCTTAACCCTAACGCTAAATCAAACCCTAACCCTAACCCTAAACCTAACCCGTACCCAAAACCTAACCGTAACACTAAGCCTAACTGAAACACTAATCCTAATCCTAACCCTAACCCTAATGCTAACCCTAAACCTAATTCAAACTCAAACCATAACCCTATTCCAAACCCGAACCCAAACCCTAAACCTAACCCAAAACATAACCCAAACCGAAACCCTAACCCTAACCCTAAACCTAACCCTAAACCCTAACCCTAACACTAACCCTAACCATAACCCAAACCTAAACCCAAACCCTAACCCTAAACCTAACACTAACCCTAACCCTAATCCTAGTCCTAAACCTAACCCTAACCCTAACACTAACCCTAACCCTAACCCTAACCCTAACCCTAACATTAACCCTTACCCAAACACAAACTCTAAACCTAACTCTAAACGGAACCCTAACCCTAACCCTAATCCTATCCCTAACCCTAACCATAACACTAATCCAACACCTCACCCTAACAATAACTCTAAGCCAAACCCAAACCTAACCCTAACTTTAAACCAAACCCAAACCTAACCCTAACCCTAACTCTAACCCATACCCTAACCTAACCCTATACCTAACCCTA
>CM069532.1:86982187-86984687 GCA_035773235.1 Eospalax fontanierii | reverse complement strand
CTAACCCTAACCCAAACCCTAACCCTACACCTAACCCTAACGCTAATCCTAACCATAATGCTAACCCTAAACCTAACTCAAACTCAAACCCTAACCCTAAGCCTAACCCTAACCCAAACCCTAAACCTAACCCTAACCCTAACCCTAACCCTAACTAAAACCCTAACACTAACCCAACCCGAACGCAAACCCTGACCCTAACCCGAAACTTAACCGAAAACCTAAACCTAACCGTAATCCTAAACCAAACCCTAACCCTAACACTAAACCTAACCCTAACCCTAACCCTAACTCAAACGCTAACCTATTGCTAACCCAAAATCTGAACCTAAGCCTAAACCTAACCCTCACCCTAACCCAATCCCTAACCCTAACAATAAACCTAAACTTAACCCCTAACCCCTAACCCCAAACCTTAACCCAAACCCTAACCCTAAACCTAACCCTAACCCTAAATCAAACCCTAACCCTAACCCTAACCCAAACGCTTACCCTAAACCTAACCCTAACCCTAAACCAAACCCTACCCCTAACCTTAACCCTAACCCTAATCCTAAACCAAACCCAAACCCAAACCCTAACACGAAACCTAAGCCTAAAACACACCGAAACCGAAACAATAACCCTAAACGTAAACCTAACCCTAACCCTAACCCAAAACCAAACCCTAATACTAAACGTAACCTTAATCCAAACCCTAACCCTAACCCTAACCCAAATCCAAACCCTAATCTTAACACAAACCCTAACCCTAATCCTAACTCTAACCCTAACCCAAACCCTAACCCTAACACTAACCCTAACCCAAACCCTAACCCTAGCACTAAAACTAACCCTAACCCTAACCCAAACCCTAAACCTAACCCTAATCCTAACCCTAATGCTAACCCTAAACCTAACCCTAACAATAACCCTAGGCCTAACCCTAACCCTACCCAAACCCTAACACTAACCCTAACCTTAACCCTAACCCTAACCCTAACCCTAACACTTACCCTAAACATATCCCAAACCTAAATCCAAACCCTAACCATAATCCTATCCCTAACCCTAACCCTAATCCAAGTCCTAACCCTAACCCTAACCCTAACCCTAACCCTAACCTTAACCCTTACAAAACCAAAACTCTAAACCTAACTCTAATCGGAACCCTAACCCTAACCCTAATCCGAACCGTAACCCTAACCATAACACTAATCCAACATCTCACCCTAACACTAACTCTAATCCAAACCCAAACCTAACCCTAACTCTAAACCAAACCCAAACCTAACCCTAACATTAACTCTAACCCAAACCCTAACCTAAACCTATACCTAACCCTAACTCAAACCCTAACTCTAACACTAACCCAAACCCTAACCCTAACCCTAACCCAAAACATAACCCAAATAATAACACTAATCCTTACCCTAACCCTAACCCTCATCCTTATCCTAACCCTAACCTTAACCCTAACCTTAACCCTAACACTAATTCTAACCCTAACCCTAACCCTAAACCTAACCCTAACCCTAACCCAAACCCAAACCCTGATCATAACACAAACCCTAACCCTAATCCTAACCCTAACCCTAACCAGACCCTAACCCTAAACCAAACCCTAACCCTAACCCTAACCCTAACCCTAACCCAAAACCTAACCCTAACGCTAATCCTAACCCTAATGCTAACCCTAAACCTAACCCTAACACTAACCCTACTCCTAACCGTAACCCTAACCCAAACCCTAACACTAACCCTAACCCTAACCTTAACCCTAAATCAAACCCTAAACCTAACCCTAACCCGAACCCAAACCCTAACCATAACCCTAACTGAAACACTTATCCTAAACCTAACCCTAACCCTCATGCTAACCCTAAACCTAATTCAAACTCAAACCCTAACCCTAATCCTAACCCAACCCAAACCCTAAACCTAACCCTAAAACTAACCCAAAACATAACCGAAACGGAAACCGTAACCCTAACCCTAACCCTAACCCTAATCCTAACCCTAACCATAACCCTAACCCTAACCGTAACCCTTACCCTAACCCAACCCCTAACCCTCACCATAACTCTAACCCCCATCCGACTCTAACCCTAACCCTAACCCAAATCCTAACCTGAACTCTAACCCTAACCCTAACCCAAACCCTAACCCTAACACAAACCCTAACCCAAACCCAAACCCTAACCCTAACCCTAAAGCTAACCCTAACCATAACCCTAACCCTAACCCTATCGCTATACCTAATCCTAACCTTAACCCTAGCCCTAACCCTAACCCTAACCCAAACCCTAACCCTAACCCTAACCCTAACCCTAACCCTAAATCAAAACCTAAACCTAACCCTAACCCGAACCCAAACCCTAACCCTAACCCTAACCCTAACTGAAACACTAATCCTAAACCTAACCCTAACCCTAATGCTAACCCTAAACCTAATTCCAACTCAAACCCTAACCCTAACCCTAAACCTAACCCAAAACATAACCCAAACCGAAACCCTAAC
>CM069532.1:86972187-86977187 GCA_035773235.1 Eospalax fontanierii | reverse complement strand
TAACACTAACTCTAATCCAAACCCAAACCTAACCCTAACTCTAAACGAAACCCAAACCTAACCCTAACCCTAACTCTAACCCAAACCCTAACCTAACCCTATACCTAACCCTAACTCAAACCCTAACTCTAACACTAACCCAAACCCTAACCCTAACCCTAACCCAAACCATAACCCAAATAATAACACTAATCCTAACCCTAACACTAACCGTCATCCTTATCCTAACCCTAACCCTAACCCTAACATTAACCCTAACCCTAATTCTAACCCTAACCCTAAAACTAACCCTAACCCTAAACCTAACCCAAACCCAAACCCTGATCTTAACACAAACCCTAACCCTAATCCTAACCCTAACCCAAACCAGACCCTAACCCTAACCCAAACCCTAACCCTAACCCTAACCCTAACCCTAACCCTAACCCTTACCCTAACCATAACCCAAACCTAAAACCAAACCCTAACCCTAATCCTAACCCTAACCCTAGCCCTAATCCTAGTCCTAAACCTAACCCTAACCCTAACCCTAACCCGAACCCAAACCCTAACCCTAACCCTAACTGAAACACTTATCCTAAACCTAACCCTAACCCTAATGCTAACCCTAAACTTATTCAAACTCAAACCCTAACCCTAATCCTAACCCAACCCAAACCCTAAACCTAACCCTAAAACTAACCCAAAACATAACCGAAACCGAAACAGTAACCCTAACCCTAACCCTAACCCTAATCCTAACCCTAACCATAACCCTAACCCTAACCGTAACCCTTACCCTAACCCAACCCCTAATCCTCACCATAACTCTATCAAATCCGACTCTAACCCTAACCCTAACCCAAATCCTAACCCGAACTCTAACCCTAACCCTAACCCAAACCCTAACCCTAACCCAAACCCTAACCCAAACACAAACCCTAACCCTAACCCTAAAGCTTACACTAACCATAACCCTAACCCTAACCCTAAAGCTAAACCTAACCATAACCCTAACCCTAACCGTAAACCTAACCCTAACCCTAACACAAACCCTAACCCTAACCCTAACCCTAACCCTAACCCAAACCGTAACCCTAAACCTAATCCTAACCCTAATGCTAACCCTAAACCTAACCCTAACACTAACCCTAGTATTAACCCTAACCCTAACCCAAACCCTAACAAAAACCCTAACCCTAACCCTAACCCTAAATCAAAAAATAAACCTAACCCTAACCCTAACCCGAACCCAAACCCTAACCCTAACCCTAACCCTAACTGAAACACTAATCCTAAACCTAACCTTAACCCTAATGCTAACCCTAAACCTAATTCCAACTCAAACCCGAACCCTAACCATAAACCTAACCCAAAACATAACCCAAACCGAAACCCTAACCTTAAACCTAACCCTAACCCTAAACCCTAACCCTAACCCTTACCCTAACCATAACCCAAACCTAAAACCAAACCCTAACCCTAATCCTAACCCTAACCCTAGCCCTAATCCTAGTCCAAACCTAAACCTAACCCTAACCCTAAACCTAACCTTAACCCTTACCCAAACCCAAACTCTAAACCTAACTCTAATCGGAACCCTAACCCTAACCCTAATCCTAACCCGAACCCTAACCATAACCCTAATCCTAGTCCTAACCCTAACCCAAACCGTAACCCTAACCCTAACCCTAACGCTAATCCTAACCCTAACCATAACCCTAACCCTAACCGTAACCCTAACACTAAACGAACCCCTAACCCTCACCATAACTCTAACCCAAATCCGACTCTAACCCTAACCCTAACCCAAATCCTAACCCGAACTCTAACCCTAACCCTAACCCAAACCCTAACCCTAACCCAAACCCTAACCCAAACCCAAACCCTAACCCTAACCCTAAAGCTAAACCTAACCATAAATCTAACCCTAACCCTAATGCTAAACCTAACCCTAACCCTAACCCTAACCCTAACCCTAACCCTAACCCTAATCCTAACCCAAAACCTAACCCTAACCCTAACCCTAACCCTAACCCAAACCCTAACCCTAACCCTAACCCTAACCCAAACCCTAACTCTAAACCTAACCCTAACCCTAACCCAAACCCTAACTGAAACACTTATCCTAAATCTAACCCTAATCTTAATGCTAACCCTAAACCTAATTCAAACTCAAACCCTAACCCTAATCCTAACCTTAACCCTAACCCTAACCTTAACCCTAACCCTAACCCTAAACCTAACCCAAAACATAACCCAAACCAAACACCTAAACCTAACCCTAACCGTAACCCTAATCCTAACCCTAACCCTAACCCTAATCCTAGTCCTAACGCTAACCCTAACCCTAACCTTAACCCTTACCCAAACCCAAACTCTAAACCTAACCCTAACCCTAACCAGAACCCAAACCCTAACCCTAACCCTAACCCTAACTGAAACACTAATCCTAAACCTAACCCTAACCATAATGCTAACCCTAAAACTAATTCCAACTCAAACCCTACCCCTAACCCTAAACCTAACCCAAAACATAACCCAAACCGAAACCCTAACATTAACCTAACCCTAACCCTAAACCCTAACCCTAACACTTACCCTAACCATAAACCAAACCTAAAACCAAACCCTAACCCTAATCCTAACCCTAACCCTAGCCCTAATCCTAGTCCTAACCCTAACCCTAACCCTAACCCTAAACCTAACCTTAATCCTTACCCAAACCCAAACTCTAAACCTAACTCTAATCGGAACCCTAACCCTAACCCTAATCCTAACCCTAACCCTAACCATAACCCTAATCCTAGTCCGAACCCTAACCCTAACCCTAACCCTAACCCTAACCCTAATCCTAACCCAAAACCTAACCCTAACCCTAACCCTAACCCTAACACTAACCCAAACCCTAACCCTAACCCTAACCCTAACACAAACCCTAACTCTAAACCTAACCCTAACCCTAACCCAAACCCTAACTGAAACACTTATCCTAAATCTAACCCTAATCTTAATGCTAAACCTAAACCTAATTCAAACTCAAACCCTAACTCTAATCCTAACCATAACCCTAACCCTAACCTTAACCCTAACCCTAACCCTAAACCTAACCCAAAACATAACCCAAACCAAACACCTAAACCTAACCCTAACCGTAACCCTAATCCTAACCCTAACCCTAACCCTAATCCTAGTCCTAACGCTAACCCTAACCCTAACCTTAACCCTTACCCAAACCCAAACTCTAAACCTAACTCTAATCGGAACCCTAACCCTAACCCTAACCCTAACCCTAACCCTAACCCTAACCCTAACCCTAAAACTAACCCTAACCCTAATGCTAACCCTAAACCTAATTCAAACTCAAACCCTAACCCTAACCCTAAACCTAACCCAAAACATAACCCAAACCGAAACCCTAACCCTAAACCTAACCCTAACCCTAAACCCTAACCCTAACCCTTACCCTAACCATAACCCAAACCTAAAACCAAACCCTAACCCTAATCCTAACCCTAACCCTAGACCTAATCCTAGTCCTAACCCTAACCCTAACCCTAACCCTAAACCTAACCTTAACCCTTACCCAAACCCAAACTCTAAACCTAACTCTAATCGGAACCCTAACCCTAACCCTAATCCTAACCCTAACCCTAACCATAACCCTAATCCTAGTCCGAACCCTAACCCTAACCCTAACCCAAACCCTAACCCTAATCCTAACCCAAAACCTAACCCTAACCCTAACCCTAACCCTAACCCAAACCCTAACCCTAACCCTAACCCTAACCCAAACCCTAACTCTAACCCTAACCCTAACCCTAACCCAAACCCTAACTGAAACACTTATCCTAAATCTAACCCTAACCCTAATGCTAACCCTAAACCTAATTCAAACTCAAACCCTAACCCTAATGCTAACCTTAACCCTAACCCTAACCTTAACCCTAACCCTAAACCTAACCCAAAACATAACCCAAACCGAACACCTAAACCTAACCCTAACCGTAACCCTAACCCTAACCCTAACCCTAACCCTAACCCTAACCTTAACCCTTACCCAAACCCAAACTCTAAACCTAACTCTAATCGGAACCCTAACCCTAACCCTAATCCTAACCCTAACCCTAACCATAACCCTAATCCAACTCCTCACCCTAACCCTAACTCTAACCCAAACCCTAACCTAACCCTAACACTAAACCAAACCCAAACCCTAACCCTAACCCTAACTATAACCCAAACCCTAACCTAACCCAAAACCAAACCCTAAACTTAACACAAACCCTAACCCTAACCCTAACCCTTACCCTCACACAAACCCTAACCCTAACCATAACCCTAAACCAAACCCTAAACCTAACCCTAACCCTAACCATAACCCTAACCCAAACCCTAACCCTAAACCTAATCCTAACCCTAATGCTAACCCTAAACCTAACCCTATCACTAACCCTATTCCTAACCCTAACCCTAACCCAAAACCTAACACTAACCCTAACCTTAACCCTAACGCTAAATCAAACCCTAACCCTAACCCTAAACCTAACCCGTACCTAAACCCTAACCCTAACAATAAGCCTAACTGAAACACTAATCCTAAACCTAACCCTAACCCTAATGCTAACCCTAAACCTAATTCAAACTCAAACCATAACCCTATTCCTAACCCGAACCCAAACCCTAAACCTAACCCTAAACCTCACCCAAAACACAACCCAAACCGAAACCCTAACCCTAACCCTAACACTAACCCTAACCATAACCCAAACCTAAACCCAAACCGTAACCCTAAACCTAACACTAACCCTAACCCTAATCCTGGTCCTAACCCTAACCCTAACCCTAACACTAACCCTAACCCTAACACTAACTCTAACCCTAAAATTAACCCTTACCCAAACACAAACTCTAATCCTAACTCTAATCGGAACCCTAACCCTAACCCTAATCCTAACCCTAACCCTAACCATAACACTAATCCAACACCTCACCCTAACACTAACTCTAAGCCAAACCCA
>CM069532.1:86964687-86969687 GCA_035773235.1 Eospalax fontanierii | reverse complement strand
CCTAACCTTAACCCTAAACCTAAACCTAACCCAAAACATAACCCAAACCGAACACCTAAACCTAACCCTAACCGTAACCCTAAACCTAACCCTAACCCTAACCCTAACCCTAACCTTAACCCTTACCCAAACCCAAACTCTAAACCTAACTCTAATCGGAACCCTAACCCTAACCCTAATCCTAACCCTAACCCTAACCATAACCCTAATCCAACTCCTCACCCTAACTCTAACTCTAACCCAAACCCTAACCTAACCCTAACACTAAACGAAAACCAAACCCTAACCCTAACCCTAACTGTAACCCAAACCCTAACCTAACCCAAACCCAAACCCTAATCTTAACACAAACCCTAACCCTAACCCTAACCCTAACCCTCACACAAACCCTAAACCTAACCATAACCCTAAACCAAACCCTAAACCTAACCCTAACCCTAACCATAACCCTAACCCAAACCCTAACCCTAAACCTAATCCTAACCCTAATGCTAACCCTAAACCTAACCCTATCACTAACCCTATTCCTAACCCTAAACCTAACCCAAACCCTAACACTAACCCTAACCTTAACCCTAACGCTAAATCAAACCCTAACCCTAACCCTAAACCTAACCCGTACCCAAACCCTAACCCTAACACTAAGCCTAACTGAAACACTAATCCTAAACCTAACCCTAACCCTAATGCTAACCCTAAACCTAATTCAAACTCAAACCATAACCCTATTCCTAACCCGAACCCAAACCCTAAACCTAACCCTAAACTAACCAAAAACATAACCCAAACCGAAACCCTAACCCCAACCCTAAACCTAACCCTAAACCCTAACCCTAACACTAACCCTAACCGTAACCCAAACCTAAACTCAAACCGTAACCCTAAACCTAACACTAAACCTAACCCTAATCCTAGTCCTAACCCTAACCCTAACCCTAACCCTAACCCTAACCCTAACTCTAACCCTAACATTAACCCTTACCCAAACACAAACTCTAATCCTAACTCTAATCGGAACCCTAACCCTAACCCTAATCCTAACCCTAACCCTAACCCTAACCATAACACTAATCCAACACCTCACCCTAACACTAACTCTAAGCCAAACCCAAACCTAACCCTAACTCTAAACCAAACCCAAACCTAACCCTAACCCTAACTCTAACCCAAAACATAACCCAAACCGAAACCCTAACCTTAAACCTAACCCTAACCCTAAACCCTAACCCTAACCCTTACCCTAACGATAACCCAAACCTAAAACCAAACCCTAACCCTAACCCTAACACTAACCCTAACCCTAACCCTAACCCTAACCCTAGCCCTAATCCTAGTCCAAACCTAAACCTAACCCTAACCCTAAACCTAACCTTAACCCTTACCCAAACCCAAACTCTAAACCTAACTCTAATCGGAACCCTAACCCTAACCCTAATCCTAACCCGAACCCTAACCATAACCCTAATCCTAGTCCTAACCCTAACCCAAACCGTAACCCTAACCCTAACCCTAACGCTAATCCTAACCCTAACCATAACCCTAACCCTA
Organism: Eospalax fontanierii; assembly: GCA_035773235.1. NCBI lineage: Eukaryota > Metazoa > Chordata > Mammalia > Rodentia > Spalacidae > Eospalax > Eospalax fontanierii. The sequence goes on along the minus strand of CM069532.1, from coordinate 86,968,139 downwards.
ACCGTAACCCTAACACTAAACGAACCCCTAACCCTCACCATAACTCTAACCCAAATCCGACTCTAACCCTAACCCTAACCCAAATCCTAACCCGAACTCTTACCCTAACCCTAACCCAAACCCTAACCCTAACCCAAACCCTAACCCAAACCCAAACCCTAACCCTAACCCTAAAGCTAAACCTAACCATAAATCTAACCCTAACCCTAATGCTAAACCTAACCCTAACCCTAACCCTAACCCTAACCCTAACCCTAACCCTAACCCTAATCCTAACCCAAAACCTAACCCTAACCCTAACCCTAACCCTAACCCAAACCCTAACCCTAACCCTAACCCTAACCCAAACCCTAACTCTAAACCTAACCCTAACCCTAACCCAAACCCTAACTGAAACACTTATCCTAAATCTAACCCTAATCTTAATGCTAACCCTAAACCTAATTCAAACTCAAACCCTAACCCTAATCCTAACCTTAACCCTAACCCTAACCTTAACCCTAACCCTAACCCTAAACCTAACCCAAAACATAACCCAAACCAAACACCTAAACCTAACCCTAACCGTAACCCTAATCCTAACCCTAACCCTAACCCTAATCCTAGTCCTAACGCTAACCCTAACCCTAACCTTAACCCTTACCCAAACCCAAACTCTAAACCTAACCCTAACCCTAACCAGAACCCAAACCCTAACCCTAACCCTAACCCTAACTGAAACACTAATCCTAAACCTAACCCTAACCATAATGCTAACCCTAAAACTAATTCCAACTCAAACCCTAACCCTAACCCTAAACCTAACCCAAAACATAACCCAAACCGAAACCCTAACATTAACCTAACCCTAACCCTAAACCCTAACCCTAACACTTACCCTAACCATAAACCAAACCTAAAACCAAACCCTAACCCTAATCCTAACCCTAACCCTAGCCCTAATCCTAGTCCTAACCCTAACCCTAACCCTAACCCTAAACCTAACCTTAATCCTTACCCAAACCCAAACTCTAAACCTAACTCTAATCGGAACCCTAACCCTAACCCTAATCCTAACCCTAACCCTAACCATAACCCTAATCCTAGTCCGAACCCTAACCCTAACCCTAACCCTAACCCTAACCCTAATCCTAACCCAAAACCTAACCCTAACCCTAACCCTAACCCTAACACTAACCCAAACCCTAACCCTAACCCTAACCCTAACACAAACCCTAACTCTAAACCTAACCCTAACCCTAACCCAAACCCTAACTGAAACACTTATCCTAAATCTAACCCTAATCTTAATGCTAAACCTAAACCTAATTCAAACTCAAACCCTAACTCTAATCCTAACCATAACCCTAACCCTAACCTTAACCCTAACCCTAACCCTAAACCTAACCCAAAACATAACCCAAACCAAACACCTAAACCTAACCCTAACCGTAACCCTAATCCTAACCCTAACCCTAACCCTAATCCTAGTCCTAACGCTAACCCTAACCCTAACCTTAACCCTTACCCAAACCCAAACTCTAAACCTAACTCTAATCGGAACCCTAACCCTAACCCTAACCCTAACCCTAACCCTAACCCTAACCCTAACCCTAAAACTAACCCTAACCCTAATGCTAACCCTAAACCTAATTCAAACTCAAACCCTAACCCTAACCCTAAACCTAACCCAAAACATAACCCAAACCGAAACCCTAACCCTAAACCTAACCCTAACCCTAAACCCTAACCCTAACCCTTACCCTAACCATAACCCAAACCTAAAACCAAACCCTAACCCTAATCCTAACCCTAACCCTAGACCTAATCCTAGTCCTAACCCTAACCCTAACCCTAACCCTAAACCTAACCTTAACCCTTACCCAAACCCAAACTCTAAACCTAACTCTAATCGGAACCCTAACCCTAACCCTAATCCTAACCCTAACCCTAACCATAACCCTAATCCTAGTCCGAACCCTAACCCTAACCCTAACCCAAACCCTAACCCTAATCCTAACCCAAAACCTAACCCTAACCCTAACCCTAACCCTAACCCAAACCCTAACCCTAACCCTAACCCTAACCCAAACCCTAACTCTAACCCTAACCCTAACCCTAACCCAAACCCTAACTGAAACACTTATCCTAAATCTAACCCTAACCCTAATGCTAACCCTAAACCTAATTCAAACTCAAACCCTAACCCTAATGCTAACCTTAACCCTAACCCTAACCTTAACCCTAACCCTAAACCTAACCCAAAACATAACCCAAACCGAACACCTAAACCTAACCCTAACCGTAACCCTAACCCTAACCCTAACCCTAACCCTAACCCTAACCTTAACCCTTACCCAAACCCAAACTCTAAACCTAACTCTAATCGGAACCCTAACCCTAACCCTAATCCTAACCCTAACCCTAACCATAACCCTAATCCAACTCCTCACCCTAACCCTAACTCTAACCCAAACCCTAACCTAACCCTAACACTAAACCAAACCCAAACCCTAACCCTAACCCTAACTATAACCCAAACCCTAACCTAACCCAAAACCAAACCCTAAACTTAACACAAACCCTAACCCTAACCCTAACCCTTACCCTCACACAAACCCTAACCCTAACCATAACCCTAAACCAAACCCTAAACCTAACCCTAACCCTAACCATAACCCTAACCCAAACCCTAACCCTAAACCTAATCCTAACCCTAATGCTAACCCTAAACCTAACCCTATCACTAACCCTATTCCTAACCCTAACCCTAACCCAAAACCTAACACTAACCCTAACCTTAACCCTAACGCTAAATCAAACCCTAACCCTAACCCTAAACCTAACCCGTACCTAAACCCTAACCCTAACAATAAGCCTAACTGAAACACTAATCCTAAACCTAACCCTACCCCTAATGCTAACCCTAAACCTAATTCAAACTCAAACCATAACCCTATTCCTAACCCGGACCCAAACCCTAACCCTAACCCTAACCCTCACCCAAAACATAACCCAAACCGAAACCCTAACCCTAACCCTAACACTAACCCTAACCATAACCCAAACCTAAACCCAAACCGTAACCCTAAACCTAACACTAACCCTAACCCTAATCCTGGTCCTAACCCTAACCCTAACCCTAACACTAACCCTAACCCTAACACTAACTCTAACCCTAAAATTAACCCTTACCCAAACACAAACTCTAATCCTAACTCTAATCGGAACCCTAACCCTAACCCTAATCCTAACCCTAACCCTAACCATAACACTAATCCAACACCTCACCCTAACACTAACTCTAAGCCAAACCCAAACCTAACCCTAACTCTAAACCAAACCCAAACCTAACCCTAACCCTAACTCTAACTCAAACGCTAACCTAACCCTATACCTAACCCTAACTCAAACCCTAACTCTAACACTAACCCAAACCCTAACCCTAACCCTAACCCAAACCATAACCCAAA
>CM069532.1:86954687-86962187 GCA_035773235.1 Eospalax fontanierii | reverse complement strand
TCGGAACCCTAACCCTAACCCTAATCCTAACCCTAACCCTAACCATAACCCTAATCCAACTCCTCACCCTAACTCTAACTCTAACCCAAACCCTAACCTAACCCTAACACTAAACGAAAACCAAACCCTAACCCTAACCCTAACTGTAACCCAAACCCTAACCTAACCCAAACCCAAACCCTAATCTTACCACAAACCCTAACCCTAACCCTAACCCTAACCCTCACACAAACCCTAAACCTAACCATAACCCTAAACCAAACCCTAAACCTAACCCTAACCCTAACCATAACCCTAACCCAAACCCTAACCCTAAACCTAATCCTAACCCTAATGCTAACCCTAAACCCAACCCTATCACTAACCCCATTCCTAACCCTAAACCTAACCCAAACCCTAACACTAACCCTAACCTTAACCCTAACGCTAAATCAAACCCTAACCCTAACCCTAAACCTAACCCGTACCCAAACCCTAACCCTAACACTAAGCCTAACTGAAACACTAATCCTAAACCTAACCCTAACCCTAATGCTAACCCTAAACCTAATTCAAACTCAAACCATAACCCTATTCCTAACCCGAACCCAAACCCTAAACCTAACCCTAAACTAACCAAAAACATAACCCAAACCGAAACCCTAACCCCAACCCTAAACCTAACCCTAAACCCTAACCCTAACACTAACCCTAACCGTAACCCAAACCTAAACTCAAACCGTAACCCTAAACCTAACACTAAACCTAACCCTAATCCTAGTCCTAACCCTAACCCTAACCCTAACCCTAACCCTAACCCTAACTCTAACCCTAACATTAACCCTTACCCAAACACAAACTCTAATCCTAACTCTAATCGGAACCCTAACCCTAACCCTAATCCTAACCCTAACCCTAACCCTAACCATAACACTAATCCAACACCTCACCCTAACACTAACTCTAAGCCAAACCCAAACCTAACCCTAACTCTAAACCAAACCCAAACCTAACCCTAACCCTAACTCTAACCCAAACCCTAACCTAACCCTATACCTAACCCTAACTCAAACCCTAACTCTAACACTAACCCAAACCCTAACCCTAACCCTAACCCAAACCATAACCCAAATAATAACCCTAATCCTAACCCTAACCCTAACCCTCATCCTTATCCTAACCCTAACCCTAACCCTAACCTTAACCCTAACCCTAATTCTAACCCTAACCCTAACCCTAACTCTAACCCAAACCCTAACCTAAACCTAAACCTAACCCTAACTCAAACCCTAACTCTAACACTAACCCAAACACTAACCCTAACCCTAACCCTAACCCTAACCCTAACCATAATCTTAACACTAACCCTAACCCTCATCCTTATCCTAACCCTAACCCTAACCCTAACCTTAACACTAACCCTAATTCTAACCCTAACCCTAACCCTAACCCTAACCCTAACCCTAACCCTAATCCTAACCCTAACCCTAACCCTAACCCAAACCCAAGCCCTAATCTTAACACAAACCCTAACCCTAACCCTAACCCTAACCCAAACCCTAAACCTAACCCTAACCCTAAACCTAACCCAAACCCTAAACCTATCCCTAACCCAAACCTTAACCCAAACCCAAGCCCTAACCCTAAACCAAACCCTAACCCTAACCCTAACCCTAACCCTAAACCAAACCCTAACTGAAACACTTATCCTAAATATAACCCTAACCCTAACGCTAACCCTAAACCTAATTCAAACTCAAAACCTAACTCTAATCCTAACCCTAACCCTAACCCTAACCCTAACCCTAAACCTAAGCCTAACTGAAACACTAATCCTAAACCTAACCCTAACCCTAATGCTAACCCTAAACATAATTCAAACTCAAACCATAACCCTATTCCTAACCCGAACCCAAACCCTAACCCTAACCATAAACCTAACCCAAAACATAACCCAAACCGAAACCCTAACCCTAACCCTAACCCTACCCCTAAACCCTAACCCTAACACTAACCCTAACCATAACCCAAACCTAAACCCAAACCCTAACCCTAATCCTAACACTAACCCTAACCCTAATCCTAGTCCTAAGCCTAACCCTAACCCTAACCCTAACCCTAACCCTAACCTTAACCCTTACCCAAACCCAAACTCTAAACCTAACTCTAATCGGAACCCTAACCCTAACCCTAATCCTAACCCTAACCCTAACCATGACCCTAATCCAACACCTCACCCTAACCCTAACTCTAACCCAAATCCTAACCTAACCCTAACTCTAAACCAAACCCAAACCCTAACCCTAACCCTAACTCTAACCCAAACCCCAATGTAAGCCTAAACCTAACTCTAACTCAAACCCTAACTCTAACACTAAACCAAACCCTAACACTAACCCTAACCCAAACCATAACCCAAATAATAACCCTAATTATAACCCTAACCCTAAACCTCATCCTTTTCCTAACCCTAACCCAAACCCTAACCCTAACCCTTACCCTAATCCTAACCCTAACCCTAACCATAACCCTAATCCAACACCTCTGCCTACCCCTAACTCTAACCCAGCCCCCAACCTAACCCTAACACTAAACCAAACCCAAACCCTAACCCTAACCCTAACTGTAACCCAAACCCTAACCTAACCCAAACCCAAACCCTAATCTTAACACAAACCCTAACCCTAACCCTAACCCTAACCCTCACCCAAACCCTGACCCTAACCATAACCCTAAACCAAACCCTAAACCTAACCCTAACCCTAACCATAACCCTAACCCAAACCCTAACCCTAAATCTAATCCTAACCCTAATGCTAACCCTAAACCTAACCCTATCACTAACCTTATTCGTAACCCTAACCCTAACCCAAACCCTAACACTAACCCTAACCTTAACCCTAACGCTAAATCAAACCCTAACCCTAACCCTAAACCTAACCCGTACCCAAACCCTAACCCTAACACTAAGCCTAACTGAAACACTAATCCTAAACCTAGCCCTAACCCTAATGCTAACCCTCAACCTAATTCAAACTCAAACCATAACCCTATTCCTAACCCGAACCCAAACCCTAAACCTAACCCTAAACCTAACCCAAAACATAACCCAAACCAAAACCCTAACCCTTACCCTAAACCTAACCCTAAACCCTAACCCTAACACTAATCCTAAACGTAACCCAAACCTAAACCCAAACCCTAACCCTAAACCTAACACTAACCCTAATCCTAACCCTAACCCTAACCCTAACCCTAACCCTAACCCTAACCCTAAACCTAACCCTAACCCTAACCCTAACATTAACCCTTACCCAAACCCAAACTCTAAACCTAACTCTAATCGGAACCCTAACCCTAACCCTAATCCTAACCCTAACCCTAACCATAACCCTAATCCTAGTCCGAACCCTAACCCTAACCCTAACCCTAACCCTAACCCTAATCCTAACCCAAAACCTAACCCTAACCCTAACCCTAACCCTAACCCAAACCCTAACCCTAACCCTAACCCTAACCCAAACCCTAACTCTAACCCTAACCCTAACCCTAACCCAAACCCTAACTGAAACACTTATCCTAAATCTAACCCTAACCCTAATGCTAACACTAAACCTAATTCAAACTCAAACCCTAACCCTAATCCAAACCGTAACCCTAACCCTAACCTTAACCCTAACCCTAAACCTAACCCAAAACATAACCCAAAGCGAACAACTAAACCTAACCCTAACCGTAACCCTAATCCTAACCCTAACCCTAACCCTAATCCTAGTCCTAACCCTAACCCTAACCCTAACCCTAACCTTAACCCTTACCCAAACCCAAACTCTAAACCTAACTCTAATCGGAACCCTAACCCTAACCCTAATCCTAACCCTAACCCTAACAATAACCCTAATCCAACTCCTCACCCTAACCCTAACTCTAACCCAAACCCTAACCTAACCCTAACACTAAACCAAACCCAAACCCTAAACCTAACCCTAACTGTAACCCAAACCCTAACCTAACCCAAACCCAAACCCTAATCTTAACACAAACCCTAACCTTAACCCTAACCCTAACCCTCACCCAAACCCTAACCCTAACCATAACCCTAAACCAAACCCTAAACCTAACCCTAACCCTAACCATAACCCTAACCCAAACCCTAACCCTAAACCTAATCCTAACCCTAATGCTAACCCTAAACCTAACCCTATCACTAACCTTATTCCTAACCCTAACCCTAACCCAAACCCTAACACTAACCCTAACCTTAACCCTAACGCTAAATCAAACCCTAACCCTAACCCTAAACCTAACCCGTACCCAAACCCTAACCCTAACACTAAGCCTAACTGAAACACTAATCCTAAACCTAACCCTAACCCTAATGCTAACCCTAAACCTAATTCAAACTCAAACCATAACCCTATTCCTAACCCGAACCCAAACCCTAAACCTAACCCTAAACCTAACCAAAAACATAACCCAAACCAAAACCCTAACCCTAATCCTAAACCTAACCCTAAACGCTAACCCTAACACTAACCCTAACCATAACCCAAACCTAAACCCAAACCCTATCCCTAAACCTAACACTAACCCTAACCCTAATCCTAAACCTAACCCTAACCCTAACCCTAACCCTAAACGTAACCCTAAACCTAACCCTAACATTAACCCTTACCCAAACCCAAACTCTAAACCTAACTCTAATCAGAACCCTAACCCTAACCCTAATCCTAACCCTAACCCTAACCATAACCCTAATCCTAGTCCTAACCCTAACCCAAACCGTAACCCTAACCCTAACCCTAACCCTAAACCAAACCGTAACCGTAACCCTAACCCTAACCCTAATCCTAACCCTAACCATAAACCTAACCGTAACCCTAACCCTAACACAACCCCTAACCCTCACCATAACTCTAACCCAAATCCGACTCTAACCCTAACCCTAACCCAAATCCTAACCCGAACTCTAAACCTAACCCTAACCCTAACCCTAACCCTAACACAAAACCTAACCCAAACCCAAACCCTAACCCTAACCCTAAAGCTAACCCAACGATAACCCTAACCCTAACCCTAATGCTAAACCTAACCCTAACCCTAACCCTAACCCTAACCCTAACCCTAACCCAAACCCTAACCCTAACCCAAACCGTAACCCTAACCCTAATCCTAACCCTAATGCTAACCCTAAACCTATCCCTAACACTAACCCTAGTCTTAACCCTAACCCTAACCCAAACCCTAACAAAAACCCTAAACCTAACCCTAACCCTAAATCAAAACCTAAACCTAACCCTAACCCTAACCCGAACCCAAACCCTAACCCTAACCCTAACCCTAACTGAAACACTAATCCTAAACCTAGCCCTAACCCTAATGCTAACCCTAAACCTAATTCCAACTCAAACCCTAACCCTAACCCTAAACCCTACCCAAAACATAACCCAAACCGAAACCCTAACCTTAAACCTAACCCTAACCCTAAACCCTAACCCTAACCCTTACCCTAACCATAACCCAAACCTAAAACCAAACCCTAACCCTAACCCTAACCCTAACCCTAACCCTAACCCAAACCCTAACCCTAACCCTAAAGCTAAACCTAACCATAAATCTAACCCTAACCCTAATGCTAAACCTAACCCTAACCCTAACCCTAACCCTAACCCTAACCCTAACCCTAACCCTAACCCTAATCCTAACCCAAAACCTAACCCTAACCCTAACCCTAACCCTCACCCAAACCCTAACCCTAACCCTAACCCTAACCCAAACCCTAACTCTAAACCTAACCCTAACCCTAACCCAAACCCTAACTGAAACACTTATCCTAAATCTAACCCTAATCTTAATGCTAACCCTAAACTTAATTCAAACTCAAACCCTAACCCTAATCCTAACCTTAACCCTAACCCTAACCTTAACCCTAACCCTAACCCTAAACCTAACCCAAAACATAACCCAAACCAAACACCTAAACCTAACCCTAACCGTAACCCTAATCCTAACCCTAACCCTAACCCTAATCCTAGTCCTAACGCTAACCCTAACCCTAAAACTAATTCCAACTCAAACCCTAACCCAAAAAGTAAACCTAACCCTAAACATAACCCAAACCGAAACCCTAACATTAAACCTAACCCTAACCCTAAACCCTAACCCTAACACTTACCCTAACCATAAACCAAACCAAAAAACAAACCCTAACCCGAATCCCAACCCTAACCCTAGCCCTAATCCTAGTCCTAACCCTAACCCTAACCCTAACCCTAAACCTAACCTTAACCCTTACCCAAACCCAAACTCTAAACCTAACTCTAATCGGAACCCTAACCCTAACCCTAATCCTAACCCTAACCCTAACCATAACCCTAATCCTAGTCCGAACCCTAACCCTAACCCTAACCCTAACCCTAACCCTAATCCTAACCCAAAACCTAACCCTAACCCTAACCCTAACCCTAACCCTAACCCAAACCCTAACCCTAACCCTAACCCTAACACAAACCCTAACTCTAATCCTAACCCTAACCCTAACCCAAACCCTAACTGAAACACTTATCCTAAATCTAACCCTAATCTTAATGCTAACCCTAAACCTAATTCAAACTCAAACCCTAACCCTAATCCTAACCATAACCCTAACCCTAACCTTAACCCTAACCCTAACCCTAAACCTAACCCAAAACATAACCCAAACCAAACACCTAAACCTAACCCTAACCGTAACCCTAATCCTAACCCTAACCCTAACCCTAATCCTAGTCCTAACGCTAACCCTAACCCTAACCTTAACCCTTACCCAAACCCAAACTCTAAACCTAACTCTAATCGGAACCCTAACCCTAACCCTAACCCTAACCCTAACCCTAACCCTAACCCTAACCCTAAAACTAACCCTAACCCTAATGCTAACCCTAAACCTAATTCAAACTCAAACCCTAACCCTAACCCTAAACCTAACCCAAAACATAACCCAAACCGAAACCCTAACCCTAAACCTAATCCTAACCCTAAACCCTAACCCTAACCCTTACCCTAACCATAACCCAAACCTAAAACCAAACCCTAACCCTAATCCTAACCCTAACCCTAGACCTAATCCTAGTCCTAACCCTAACCCTAACCCTAACCCTAAACCTAACCTTAACCCTTACCCAAACCCAAACTCTAAACCTAACTCTAATCGGAACCCTAACCCTAACCCTAATCCTAACCCTAACCCTAACCATAACCCTAATCCTAGTTCGAACCCTAACCCTAACCCTAACCCTAACCCTAACCCTAATCCTAACCCAAAACCTAACCCTAACCCTAACCCTAACCCTAACCCAAACCCTAACCCTAACCCTAACCCTAACCCCAACCCTAACTCTCACCTTACCCCTAACCCTAACCCAAACCCTAACTGAAACACTTATCCTAAATCTAACCCTAACCCTAATGCTAACCCTAAACCTAATTCAAACTCAAACCCTAACCCTAATGCTAACCTTAACCCTAACCCTAACCTTAACC
>CM069532.1:86922187-86924687 GCA_035773235.1 Eospalax fontanierii | reverse complement strand
AAACCAAACCCTAACCCTAATCCTAACCGTAACCCTAGGCCTAATCCTAGTCCTAACCCTAACCCTAACCCTAACCCTAAACCTAACCTTAACCCTTACCCAAACCCAAACTCTAAACCTAACTCTAATCGGAACCCTAACCCTAACCCTAATCCTAACCCTAACCCTAACCATAACCCTAATCCTAGTCCGAACCCTAACCCTAATCCTAACCCTAACCCTAACCCTAATCCTAACCCAAACCCTAACCCTAACCCTAACCCTAACCCTAACCCAAAACCTAACCCTAACCCTAACCCTAACCCAAACCCTAACTCTAACCCTAACCCTAACCCTAACCCAAACCCTAACTGAAACACTTATCCTAAATCTAACCCTAACCCTAATGCTAACCCTAAACCTAATTCAAACTCAAACCCTAACCCTAATCCTAACCTTAACCCTAACCCTAACCTTAACCCTAACCCTAAACCTAACCCAAAACATAACCCAAACCGAACAACTAAACCTAACCCTAACCGTAACCCTAATCCTAACCCTAACCCTAACCCTAATCCTAGTCCTAACCCTAACCCTAACCCTAACCCTAACCTTAACCCTTACCCAAACCCAAACTCTAAACCTAACTCTAATCGGAACCCTAACCCTAACCCTAATCCTAACCCTAACCCTAACCATAAACCTAATCCAACTGTTCACCCTAACCCTAACTCTAACCCAAACCCTAACCTAACCCTAACACTAAACCAAACCCAAACCCTAACCGTATCCCTAACTGTAACCCAAACCCTAACCTAACCCAAACCCAAACCCTAATCTTAACACAAACCCTAACCCTAACCCTAACCCTAACCCAAACCCTAACTGAAACACTTATCCTAAATCTAACCCTAACCCTAATGCTAACCCTAAACCTAATTCAAACTCAAAACCTAACCCTAATCCTAACCCTAACCCTAACCCTAACACTAAGCCTAAACCCTAACCCTAACACTAACCCTAACCATAACCCAAACCTAAACCCAAACCCTAACCCTAATCCTAACACTAACCCTAACCCTAATTCTAGTCCTAACCCTAACCCTAACCCTAACCCTAACCCTAACCCTAACCTTAACCCTTACCCAAACCCAAACTCCAAACCTAACTCTAATCGGAACCCTAACCCTAACCCTAATCCTAACCCTAACGCTAACCATAACCCTAATCCAACACCTCACCCTAACCCTAACTCTAACCCAAACCCTAACCTAACCCTAACTCTAAACCAAACCCAAACCCTAACCCTAACCCTAACTCTAACCCAAACCCCAATGTAAGCCTAAACCTAACCCTAACTCAAAACCTAACTCTAACACTAAACCAAATCCTAAGACTAACCCTAACCCAAACCATAACCCAAATAATAACCCTAATCCTAACCCTAACCCTAAACCTCATCCTTTTCCTAACCCTAACCCAAACCCTAACCCTAACCCTAACCCTAATCCTAACCCTAACCCTAACCATAACCCTAATCCAACACCTCACCCTAACCCTAACTCTAACACAAACCCTAACCTAACCCTAACACTAAACCAAACCAAAACCCTAACCCTAACCCTAACTGTAACCCAAACCCTAACCTAACCCAAACCCGAACCCTAATCTTAACACAAACCCTAACCCTAACCCTAACCCTAACCCTCACCCAAACCCTAACCCTAACCATAACCCTAAACCAAACCCTAAACCTAACCCTAACCCTAACCATAACCCTAACCCAAACCCTAACCCTAAACTTAATCCTAACCCTAATGCTAACCCTAAACCTAACCCTATCACTAACCCTATTCCTAACCCTAACCCTAACCCAAACCCTAACACTAAACCTAACCTTAACCCTAACGCTAAATCAAACCCTAACCCTAACCCTAAACCAACCCGGACCCAAACCCTAACCCTAACACTAAGCCTAACTGAAACACTAATCCTAAACCTAGCCCTAACCCTAATGCTAACCCTAAACCTAATTCAAACTCAAACCATAACCCTTTTCATAACCCGAACCCAAACCCTAAACCTAACCCTAAACCTAACCCAAAACATAACCCAAACCGAAACCCTAACCCTAACCCTAAACCTAACCCTAAACCCTAACCCTAACACTAACCCTAACCATAACCCAAACCTAAACCCAAACCCTAACCCTAAACCTAACACTAACCCTAACCCTAATCCTAACCCTAACCCTAACCCTAACCCTAACCCTAACCCTAACCCTAACATTAACCCTTACCCAAACACAAACTCTAAACCTAACTCTAATCGGAACCCTAACCCTAACCCTAATCCTAACCCTAACCCTAACCATAACCCTAATCCAACACCTCACCCTAACCCTAACTCTAACCCAAACCCTAACCTAACCCTAACTCTAAACCAAACCCAAACCCTAACCCTAAACCTAACTCTAACCCAAACCCCAATGTAAGCCTAAACCTAACCCTAACTCAAACCC
>CM069532.1:86909687-86919687 GCA_035773235.1 Eospalax fontanierii | reverse complement strand
AACCCTAATGCTAACCCTAAACATAATTCAAACTCAAACCATAACCCTATTCCTAACCCGAACCCAAACCCTAACCCTAAACATAAACCTAACCCAAAACATAACCCAAACCGAAACCCTAACCCTAACCCTAACCCTAACCCTAAACCCTAACCCTAACACTAACCCTAACCATAACCCAAACCTAAACCCAAAACCTAACCCTAATCCTAACACTAACCCTAACCCTAATCCTAGTCCTAACCCTAACCCTAACCCTAACCCTAACCCTAACCCTAACCTTAACCCTTACCCAAACCCAAACTCTAAACCTAACTCTAATCGGAACCCTAACCCTAACCCTAATCCTAACCCTAACCCTAACCATGACCCTAATCCAACACCTCACCCTAACCCTAACTCTAACCCAAACCCTAACCTAACCCTAACTCTAAACCAAACCCAAACCCTAACCCTAACCCTAACTCTAACCCAAACCCCAATGTAAGCCTAAACCTAACCCTAACTCAAACCCTAACTCTAACACTAAATCAAACCCTAACACTAACCCTAACCCAAACCATAACCCAAATAATAACCCTAATCCTAACCCTAACCCTAAACCTCATCCTTTTCCTAACCCTAACCCAAACCCTAACCCTAACCATAACACTAATCCAACACCTCACCCTAACACTAACTCTAAGCCAAACCCAAACCTAACCCTAACTCTAACCCTAATCCTAACCCTAACCCTAACCATAACCCTAATCCAACACCTCACCCTAACCCTAACTCTAACCCAAACCCTAACCTAACCCTACCACTAAACCAAACCCAAACCCTAACCCTAACCCTAACTGTAACCCAAACCCTAACCTAACCCAAACCCAAACCCTAATCTTAACACAAACCCTAACCCTAACCCTCACCCAAACCCTAACCCTAACCATAACCCTAAACCAAACCCTAAACCTAACCCTAACCCTAACCCTAACCATAACCCTAACCCAAACCCTAACCCTAAACCTAATCCTAACCCTAATGCTAACCCTAAACCTAACCCTATCACTAACCTTATTCCTAACCCTAACCCTAACCCAAACCCTAACACTAACCCTAACCTTAACCCTAACGCTAAATCAAAACCTAACCCTAACCCTAAACCCTAACCCTAACCCTAAACCTAACCCTAACACTAAGCCTAACTGAAACACTAATCCTAAACCTAACCCTAACCCTAATGCTAACCCTAAACCTAATTCAAACTCAAACCATAACCCTATTCCTAACCCGAACCCAAACCCTAAACCTAACCCTAAACCTAACCCAAAACATAACCCAAACCGAAACCCTAACCCTAACCCTAAACCTAACCCTAAACCCTAACCCTAACACTAACCCTAACCATAACCCAAACCTAAACCCAAACCCTAACCCTAAACCTAACACTAACCCTAACCCTAATCCTAACCCTAACCCTAACCCTAACCCTAACCCTAACATTAACCCTTACCCAAACACAAACTCTAAACCTAACTCTAATCGGAACCCTAACCCTAACCCTAATCCTAACCCTAACCCTAACCATAACCCTAATCCAACACCTCACCCTAACCCTAACTCTAACCCAAACCCTAACCTAACCCTAACTCTAAACCAAACCCAAACCCTAACCCTAACCCTAACTCTAACCCAAACCCCAATGTAAGCCTAAACCTAACCCTAACTCAAACCCTAACTCTAACACTAACCCAAACCCTAACACTAACCCTAACCCAAACCATAACCCAAATAATAACCCTAATCCTAACCCTAACCCTAAACTTCATCCTTTTCCTAACCCTAACCCAAACCCTAACCCTAACCCTAAACCTAATTCTAACCCTAACCCTAACCCTAACACTAACCCAAAACCTAACCCTAACCCTAACCCTAACCATAATCTTAACACTAACCATAACCCTAACACTAACCCAGATTCAAACCTAACCCTAACCCAAACCCTAACCCTAACCCTCAGCCTAACCCTAACCCAAACCCTAACCCGTTCCCTAAGCCTAACCCTAATGCTTACCCTAAACCTAACTCAAACTCAAACCCTTACACTAAGCCTAACCCTAATCCAATCCCTAAGCCTAACCCTAACCCTAACCCTAACTAAAACCCTATCACTAACCCAACCTGAACGCAAACCATAACCCTAACACGAAACTTAACCGAGAACCTAAACCTAACCGTATTCCTAAACCAAACCCTAACCCTAACACTAACCCTAACCCCAACCCTAACACAAACCCTAACCCTAACCCTAACCCTAACCCTAATCCTAGTCCTAACCCTAACCCTAACCCTAACCCTAACCCTAACCCTAACTCTAACCTAACCCTAAACCTAACCCTAACTCAAACCCGACCTCTAACACTAACCCAAAGCCTAACCCTAACCCTAACCCAAACCATAACCCAAATAATAACCCTAATCCTAACACTAACCCCAACCCTCAGCCTTATCCTAACCCTAACCCTAACCCTAACCCTAACCTAACCCTAATTCTAACCCTAACCCTAATCCTAACAGAAAACCTAACTCTAACCCTAACCCTAACCATAATCTTAACAATAACCCTAACCCTAACACTAACCCAGATTCAAACCTAATCCTAACCCAAACCCTAACCCTAACCCTAACCTTAACCCAAACCCTAAACCTAACGCTAACCCTAACCCTAACCCTAACTAAAACCCTAACACTAACCCAACCCGAACGCAAACCCTAACCCTAACCCGAAACTTAACCGAAAACCTAAACCTAACCGTAATCCTAAACCAAAACCTAACCCTAACACTAAACCTAACCCTAACCCTAACCCTAACCCAAACGCTAACCTATCGCTAACCCAAAATCTAAACCTAAGCCTAAACCTAACCCTAACCCTAACCCAATCCCTAACCCTAACAATAAACCTAAACTTAACCCCTAAACCCTAACCCCAAACCCTAACCCAAACCCTAACCCTAAACCTAACCCTAACCCTATATCAAACCCTAACCCTAACCCTAACCCAAACGCTTACCCTAAACCTAACCCTAACCCTAAAACAAACCCTAACCCTAACCTTAACCCTAACCCTAATCCTAAACCAAACCCAAAACCAAACCCTAACACGAAACCTAAGCCTAATCCACACCGAAACCGAAACAATAACCCTAAACGTAAACCTAACCCTAACCCTAACCCAAACCAAAACCCTAACCCTAAACGTAACCTTAATCCAAACCCTAACCCTAACCCTAACCCAAACCCAAACCCTAATCTTAACACAAACCCTAACCCTAATCCTAACCCTAACCCTAACCCAAACCCTAACCCTAACACTAACCCTAACCCAAACCCTAACCCTAACACTAAAACTAACCCTAACCCTAACCCAAACCCTAAACCTAACCCTAATCCTAACCCTAATGCTAACCCTAAACCTAACCCTAACACTAACCCTAACCCTAACCCTAACCCTAATGCTAACGCTAAACCTAATTCCAACTCAAACCCTAACCCTAACCCTAAACCTAACCCAAAACATAACCCAAACCGAAACCCTAACCTTAAACCTAACCCTAACCCTAAACCCTAACCCTTACCCTAACCATAACCCAAACCTAAAACCAAACCCTAACCCTAATCCTAACCCTAACCCTGGCCCTAATCCTAGTCCTAAACCTAACCCTAACCCTAACCCTAAACCTAACCTTAACCCTTACCCAAACCCAAACTCTAAACCTAACTCTAATCGGAACCCTAACCCTAACCCTAATCCTAACCCTAACCCTAACCATAACCCTTATCCTAGTCCGAACCCTAACCCTAACCCTAACCCTAACCCTAACCCTAATCCTAACCCAAAACCTAACCCTAACCCTAACCCTAACCCTAACCCAAACCCTAACCCTAACCCTAACCCTAACCCAAACCCTAACTCTAACCCTAACCCTAACCCTAACCCAAACCCTAACTGAAACACTTATCCTAAATCTAACCCTAACCCTAATGCTAACCCTAAACCTAATTCAAACTCAAACCATAACCCTATTCCTAACCCGAACCCAAACCCTAACCCTAACCATAAACCTAACCCAAAACATAACCCAAACCGAAACCCTAACCCTAACCCTAACCCTAACCCTAAACCCTAACCCTAACACTAACCCTAACCATAACCCAAACCTAAACCCAAACCCTAACCCTAATCCTAACACTAACCCTAACCCTAATCCTAGTCCTAACCCTAACCCTAACCCTAACCCTAACCCTAACCCTAACCTTTACCCTTTCCCAAACCCAAACTCTAAACCTACCTCTAATTGGAACCCTAACCCTAACCCTAATCCTAACCCTAACCCTAACCATGACCCTAATCCAACACCTCACCCTAACCCTAACTCTAACCCAAACCCTAACCTAACCCTAACTATAAACCAAACCCAAACCCTAACCCTAACCCTAACTCTAATCCAAACCCCAATGTAAGCCTAAACCTAACCCTAACTCAAACCCTAACTCTAACACTAAACCAAACCCTAACACTAACCCTAACCCAAACCATAACCCAAATAATAACCCTAATCCTAACCCTAACCCTAAACCTCATCCTTTTCCTAACCCTAACCCAAACCCTAACCCTAACCCTAATCCTAACCCTAACCCTAACCATAACCCTAATCCAACACCTCACCCTAACCCTAACTCTAACCCAAACCCTAACCTAACCCTAACACTAAACCAAACCCAAACCCTAACCCTAACCCTAACTGTAACCCAAACCCTAACCTAACCCAAACCCAAACCCTAATCTTAACACAAACCCTAACCCTAACCCTAACCCTAACCCTCACCCAAACCCTAACCCTAACCATAACCCTAAACCAAACCCTAAACCTAACCCTAACCCTAACCATAACCCTAACCCAAACCCTAACCCTAAACCTAATCCTAACCCTAATGCTAACCCTAAACCTAACCCTATCACTAACCTTATTCCTAACCCTAACCCTAACCCAAACCCTAACACTAACCCTAACCTTAACCCTAACGCTAAATCAAACCCTAACCCTAACCCTAAACCTAACCCGTACCCAAACCCTAACCCTAACACTAAGCCTAACTGAAACACTAATCCTAAAACTAACCCTAACCCTAATGCTAACCCTAAACCTAATTCAAACTCAAACCATAACCCTATTCCTAACCCGAACCCAAACCCTAAACCTAACCCTAAACCTAACCCAAAGCATAACCCTAACCGAAACCCTAACCCTAACCCTAAAGCTAACCCTAAACCCTAACCCTAACACTAACCCTAACCATAACCCAAACCTAAACCCAAACCCTAACCCTAAATCTAACACTAACCCTAACCCTAATCCTAACCCTAACCCTAACCATAACCCTAACCCTAAACCTAACCCTAACCCTAACCCTAACATTAACCCTTACCCAAACCCAAACTCTAAACCTAACTCTAATCGGAACCCTAACCCTAACCCTAATCCCAACCCTAACCCTAACCATAACCCTAGTCCTAGTCCGAACCCTAACCCTAACCCTAACCCTAACCCTAACCCTAATCCTAACCCAAAACCTAACCCTAACCCTAACCCTAACCCTAACCCAAACCCTAACCCTAACCCTAACCCTAACCCAAACCCTAACTCTAACCCTAAACCTAACCCTAACCCAAACCCTAACTGAAACACTTATCCTAAATCTAACCCTAACCCTAATGCTAACCCTAAACCTAATTCAAACTCAAACCCTAACCCT
Source organism: Eospalax fontanierii (assembly GCA_035773235.1). NCBI lineage: Eukaryota > Metazoa > Chordata > Mammalia > Rodentia > Spalacidae > Eospalax > Eospalax fontanierii. The sequence continues at coordinate 86,913,888 of CM069532.1, read as the reverse complement.
AATCCAAACCTTAACCCTAACCCTAACCTTAACCCTAACCCTAAACCTAACCCAAAGCGTAACCCAAAGCGAACAACTAAACCTAACCCTAACCGTAACCCTAATCCTAACCCTAACCCTAACCCTAATCCTAGTCCTAACCCTAACCCTAACCCTAACCCTAACCTTAACCCTTACCCAAACCCAAACTCTAAACCTAACTCTAATCGGAACCCTAACCCTAACCCTAATCCTAACCCTAACCCTAACCATAACCCTAATCCAACTCCTCACCCTAACCCTAACTCTAACCCAAACCCTAACCTAACCCTAACACTAAACCAAACCCAAACCCTAACCCTAACCCTAACTGTAACCCAAACCCTAACCTAACCCAAACCCAAACCCTAATCTTAACACAAACCCTAACCCTAACCCTAACCCTTACCCTCACACAAACCCTAACCCTAACCATAACCCTAAACCAAACCCTAAACCTAACCCTAACCCTAACCATAACCCTAACCCAAACCCTAACCCTAAACCTAATCCTAACCCTAATGCTAACCCTAAACCTAACCCTATCACTAACCTTATTCCTAACCCTAACCCTAACCCAAACCCTAACACTAACCCTAACCTTAACCCTAACGCTAAATCAAACCCTAACCCTAACCCTAAACCTAACCCGTACCCAAACCCTAACACTAAGCCTAACTGAAACACTAATCCTAAACCTAACCCTAACACTAATGCTAACCCTAAACCTAATTCAAACTCAAACCATAACCCTATTCCTAACCCGAACCCAAACCCTAAACCTAACCCTAAACCTAACCCAAAACATAACCCAAACCGAAACCCTAACCCTAACACTAAACCTAACCCTAAACCCTAACCCTAACACTAACCCTAACCATAACCCAAACCTAAACCCAAACCCTAACCCTAAACCTAACACTAACCCTAACCCTAACCATAACCCTAATCCTAGTCCTAACCCTAACCCAAACCGTAACCCTAACCCTAACCCTAACCCTAACCCTAACCCAAACCGTAACCCTAACCCTAACCCTAACCCTAATCCTAACCCTAACCATAACCCTAACCGTAACCCTAACCCTAACCCAACCCCTAACCCTCACCATAACTCTAAGCCAAATCCGACTCTAACCCTAACCCTAACCCAAATCCTAACCCGAACTCTAACCCTAACCCTAACCCAAACCCTAACCCTAACCCAAACCCTAACCCAAACCCAAATCCTAACCCTAACCCTAAAGCTAACCCTAACGATAACCCTAACCCTAACCCTAATGCTAAACCTAACCCTAACCCTAACCCTAACCCTAACCCTAACCCTAACCCAAGCCCTAACCCTAAACCAAACCGTAACCCTAACCCTAATCCTAACCCTAATGCTAACCCTAAACCTAACCCTAACACTAACCCTAGTCTTAACCCTAACCCTAACCCAAACCCTAACAAAAACCCTAACCCTAACCCTAACCCTAAATCAAAACCTAAACCTAACCCTAACCCTAACCCGAACCCAAACCCTAACCCTAACACTAACCCTAACTGAATCACTAATCCTAAACCTAACCCTAACCCTAATGCTAACCCTAAACCTAATTCCAACTCAAACCCTAACCCTAACCCTAAACCTAACCCAAAACATAACCCAAACCGAAACCCTAACCTTAAAACTAACCCTAACCCTAAACCCTAACCCTAACCCTTACCCTAACCATAACCCAAACCTAAAACCAAACCCTAACCCTAATCCTAACCGTAACCCTAGGCCTAATCCTAGTCCTAACCCTAACCCTAACCCTAACCCTAAACCTAACCTTAACCCTTACCCAAACCCAAACTCTAAACCTAACTCTAATCGGAACCCTAACTCTAACCCTAATCCTAACCCTAACCCTAAACATAACCCTAATCCTAGTCCGAACCCTAACCCTAACCCTAACCCTAACCCTAACCTTAACCCTAATCCTAACCCAAAACCTAACCCTAACCCTAACCCTAACCCTAACCCAAACCCTAACCCTAACCCTAACCCTAACCCGAACCCTAACTCTAACACTAACCCTAACCCTAACCCAAACCCTAACTGAAACACTTATCCTAAATCTAACCCTAACCCTAATGCTAACCCTAAACCTAATTCAAACTCAAACCCTAACCCTAATCCTAACCTTAACCCTAACCCTAACCTTAACCCTAAACCTAAACCTAACCCAAAACATAACCCAAACCGAAAAACTAAACCTAACCCTAACCGTAACCCTAATCCTAAACCTAACCCTAACCCTAATCCTAGTCCTAACCCTAACCCTAACCCTAACCCTAACCTTAACCCTTACCCAAACCAAAACTCTAAACCTAACTCTAATCGGAACCCTAACCCTAACCCTAATCCTAACCCTAACCCTAACCATAAACCTAATCCAACTCCTCACCCTAACCCTAACTCTAACCCAAACCCTAACCTAACCCTAACACTAAACCAAACCCAAACCCTAACCCTAACCCTAACTGTAACCCAAACCCTAACCTAACCCAAACCCAAACCCTAATCTTAACACAAACCCTAACCCTAACCCTAACCCTAACCCAAACCCTAACTGAAACACTTATCCTAAATCTAACCCTAACCCTAATGCTAACCCTAAACCTAATTCAAACTCAAAACCTAACCCTAATCCTAACCCTAACCCTAACCCTAACCCTAAGCCTAAACCCTAACCCTAACACTAACCCTAACCTTAACCCAAACCTAAACCCAAACCCTAACCCTAATCCTATCACTAACCCTAACCCTAATTCTATTCCTAACCCTAACCCTAACCCTAACCCTAACCCTAACCTTAACCCTTACCCAAACCCGAACTCTAAACCTAACTCTAATCGGAACCCTAACCCTAACCCTAATCCTAACCCTAACCCTAACCATAACCCTAATCCAACACCTCACCCTAACCCTAACTCTAACACAAACCCTAACCTAACCCTAACTCTAAACCAAACCCAAACCCTAACCTTAACCCTAACTCTAACCCAAACCCCAATGTAAGCCTAAACCTAACCCTAACTCAAAACCTAACTCTAACACTAAACCAAACCCTAAGACTAACCCTAACCCAAACCATAACCCAAATAATAACCCTAATCCTAACCCTAACCCTAAACCTCATCCTTTTCCTAACCCTAACCCAAACCCTAACCATAACCCTAACCCTAATCCTAACCCTAACCCTAACCATAACCCTAATCCAACACCTCACCCTAACCCTAACTCTAACCCAAACCCTAACCTAACCCTAACACTAAACCAAACCAAAACCATAACCCTAACCCTAACTGTAACCCAAACCCTAACCTAACCCAAACCCAAACCCTAATCTTAACACAAACCCTAACCCTAACCCTAACCCTAACCCTCACCCATACCCTAACCCTAACCATAACCCTAAACCAAACCCTAAACCTAACCCTAACCCTAACCATAACCCTAACCCAAACCGTAACCCTAAACCTAATCCTAACCCTAATGCTAACCCTAAACCTAACGCTATCACTAACCCTATTCCTAACCCTAACCCTAACCCAAACCCTAACACTAACCCTAACCTTAACCCTAACGCTAAATCAAACCCTAACCCTAACCCTAAACCTAACCCGTACCCAAACCCTAACCCTAACACTAAGCCTAACTGAAACACTAATCCTAAACCTAACCCTAACCCTAATGCTAACCTAAACCTAATTCAAACTCAAACCATAACCCTATTCCTAACCCGAACCCAAACCCTAAACCTAACCCTAAACCTAACCCAAAACATAACCCAAACCGAAACCCTAACCCTAACTCTAAACCTAACCCTAAACCCTAACCCTAACACTAACCGTAACCATAACCCAAACCTAAACCCAAACCCTAACCCTAAACCTAACACTAACCCTAACCCTAATCCTAACCCTAACCCTAACCCTAACCCTAACCCTAACCCTAACCCTAACATTAACCCTTACCCAAACACAAACTCTAAACCTAACTCTAATCGGAACCCTAACCCTAACCCTAATCCTAACCCTAATCCTAACCATAACCCTAATCCAACACCTCACCCTAACCCTAACTCTAACCCAAACCCTAACCTAACCCTAACTCTAAACCAAACCCAAACCCTAACCCTAACCCTAACTCTAA
>CM069532.1:86892187-86894687 GCA_035773235.1 Eospalax fontanierii | reverse complement strand
CCTAATCCTAGTCCTAAACCTAACCCTAACCCTAACCCTAAACCTAACCTTAACCCTTACCCAAACCCAAACTCTAAACCTAACTCTAATCGGAACCCTAACCCTAACCCTAATCCTAACCCTAACCCTAACCATAACCCTAATCCTAGTCCGAAACCTAAACCTAACCCTTACCCTAACCCTAATCCTAACCCAAAACCTAACCCTAACCCTAACCCTAACCCTAACCCAAACCCTAACCCTAACTCTAAGCCTAACCCAAACCCTAACTCTAACCCTAACCCTAACCCTAACCCAAACCCTAACTGAAACACTTATCCTAAATCTAACCCTAACCCTAATGCTAACCCTAAACCTAATTCAAACTCAAACCCTAACCCTAATCCTAACCTTAACCCTAACCCTAACCTTAACCCTAACCCTAAACCTAACCCAAAACATAACCCAAACCGAACACCTAAAACTAACCCTAACCGTAACCCTAACCCTAACCCTAACCCTAACCCTAACCTTAACCCTTACCCAAACCCAAACTCTAAACCTAACTCTAATCGGAACCCTAACCCTAACCCTAATCCTAACCCTAACCCTAACCATAACCCTAATCCAATTCCTCACCCTAACCCTAACTCTAACCCAAACCCTAACCTAACCCTAACACTAAACGAAACCCAAACCCTAACCCTAACCATAACTGTAACCCAAACCCTAACCTAACCCAAACCCAAACCCTAATCTTAACACAAACCCTAACCCTAACCCTAACCCTAACCCTCACACAAACCTTAACCCTAAGCATAACCCTAAACCAAACCCTAAACCTAACCCTAACCCTAACCATAACCCTAACCCAAACCCTAACCCTTAACCTAATCCTAACCCTAATGCTAACCCTAAACCTAACCCTATCACTAACCCTATTCCTAACCCTAACCCTAACCCAAACCCTTACACTAACCCTAAACTTAACCCTAACGCTAAATCAAACCCTAACCCTAACCCTAAACCTAACCCGTACCCAAAACCTAACCCTAACACTAAGCCTAACTGAAACACTAATCCTAATCCTAACCCTAACCCTAATGCTAAACCTAAACCTAATTCAAACTCAAACCATAACCCTATTGCTAACCCGAACCCAAACCCTAAACCTAACCCAAAACCTAACCCAAAACATAACCCAAACCGAAACCCTAACCCTAACCCTAAACCTAACACTAAACCCTAACCCTAACACTAACCCTAACCATAACCCAAACCTAAACCCAAACCGTAACCCTAAACCTAACACTAACCCTAACCCTAATCCTAGTCCTAACCCTAACCCTAACCCTAACCCTAACCCTAACCCTAACTCTAACCCTAACATTAACCCTTACCCAAACACAAACTCTAATCCTAACTCTAATCGGAACCCTAACCCTAACCCTAATCCTAACCCTAACCCTAACCCTAACCATAACACTAATCCAACACCTCACCCTAACACTAACTCTAAGCCAAACCCAAACCTAACCCTAACTCTAAACCAAACTCAAACCTAACCCTAACCCTAACTCTAACCCAAACCCTAACCTAACCCTATACCTAACCCTAACTCAAACCCTAACTCTAACACTAACCCAAACCCTAACCCTAACCCTAACCCAAACCATAACCCAAATAATAACCCTAATCCTAACCCTAACCCTAACCCTCATCCTTATCCTAACCCTAACCCTAACCCTAACCTTAACCCTAACCCTAATTCTAACCCTAACCCTAACCCTAACCCTAACCCTAACCCTAACCCTAACCATAATCTTAACACTAACCCTAACCCTCATCCTTATCCTAACCCTAACCCTAACCCTAACCCTAACCTTAACACTAACCCTAATTCTAACCCTAACCCTAAACCTAACCCTAATCCTAACCCTAACCCTAACCCTAACCCAAACCCAAACCATAATCTTAACACAAACCCTAACCCTAACCCTAAACTTACCCCAACCCCTAAACCTAACCCTAACCATAAACCTAACCCAAACCCTAAACCTAACCCTAACCCTAACCCTAACCCTAACCCAAACCCTAAACCTAACCCTAAACCAAACCCTAACACTAACCCTAACCCTAACCCTAACCCAAACCCTAACTGAAACACTTATCCTAAATAAAACCCTAACCCTAATGCTAACCCTAAACCTAATTCAAACTCAAAACCTAACTCTAATCCTAACCCTAACCCTAACCCTAACCCTAACCCTAAACCTAAGCCTAACTGAAACACTAATCCTAAACCTAACCCTAACCCTAATGCTAACCCTAAACATAATTCAAACTCAAACCATAACCCTCTTCCTAACCCGAACCCAAACCCTAACCCTAAACATAAACCTAACCCAAAACATAACCCAAACCGAAACCCTAACCCTAACCCTAACCCTAACCCTAAACCCTAACCCTAACACTAACCCTAACCATAACCCAAACCTAAACCCAAACCCTAACCCTAATC